>JBBPMK010000366.1:0-22385 GCA_038090295.1 Boletus semigastroideus | reverse complement strand
TTGCGTGTTCATGACGAGTGGACCATCATGAACCAAGCATGGGAGAGCGAGAGGGCGTAGCAGTACATCGTCAAACGATAATAACTGTCCCGATCCTTGAGATTGGCGCAACAACATAGATAGAGTACTCACAGTCGTTTTGCTCGTACTTTCCATGATTCACCTTGGACACGAGCGAGCATGTCGGTAGATCTGGTTGGGTAATGAACGTATGCTCCGATGGGAACAGAAGCCCTCATCAACCAAGCTACCGTCAGAAAGGTAAAGGCGTAGCCCATTGTATCTAAAATTGCAAGTAAAATGAAGTAAAATAGACGTAAGTCGACGGCGAGGACATACCAATGTAAAGGTTTGGGATAAACTGTGACATTGCTTCTCACATGAGATACATAAAACCGAGGCTCTGGCCGAGGATAGTGAACCTCAACTAGGCCCTCGATTGCAAGAAGATGAAATGAAGCGTGGAAGATTCGAGACTGATCGCGAAAAGAGCCTAGCACATGATTGGGGACGAGGATCGAGCGAAAGCGAACATCGGCTTACCTGTACTTTTTCGATAAATTTTTGTTTCGAGGCATCAACGTCACCAAATAGACGACACAGATTATGCTTTTATGCTCGCGCTGTATATGTGAAATGGCGGTCCACAGGACGCGCTCGCCACCGCTCCCTACATTGCTTGGATGTCTCTCTTGAGTTAATATGCGGGGATGCACGGCAACACAGCAAGCGCCAAGAAAGACCACACTCACCAGTAAGGATGGAAAAATCCGACAAACTTGTAATTTTTTGCACTGGTTCCGCTGACTCTTAACTCCGTCAGGATGGCTTCACGGGCCTTACGTGATCTTGACCACAATCCCTTGGTGTACGCTGTGTAAGCGAGTATGAACACTCAGGAAAAAGCCAAAACACAGCAGAATCAAAGTGGGGTTCATTACCAAGGTGGCACTGGACGGGGGTACTTGCCATGGATCGGAGCAAAGACAATAATGGCTCGTTGGTCACATCTAACGACAGGCGCAGCCCTCATTTTCACTGCCGCCGTCAGGTATTGCCTTCGAACGATTTTTTCGACATGGACTCGGAATGGACCGGGAGTTACTCGGAGCGTGGAGGTAAAGTTTCCATTTGCCCATGAATTTGGAGCAATGCCAGACCGCACGTGTCCATCTTAACACCGATTAGGCTCACTGCACTGAGTGCCGCCAATTCTAATTTAACCTCGCCCATCCATACTCGCTTCCTACTCATTGTGTCGCAAGACTGAGATGTGCGAGAGGCAGAAGTCGGACTCAGGAATCAGACGGAGTGACCCCTTGTGGGGGCGAGAAGCAACGTAGATAGATGATGCTCCTAACCTACTGCTCGATCGATATACCGTAGCTGATAAGCTCGCTCTCATGTGATTGTCACATGACTGTGGTCGGGTTGCTCTCCAACACATTGTGACTCTTGCTCCCATCCGTCCACACCAAACCTGGCACACCGTTTACATCAACCTTGCTTCCTGCAACTGCAGTGATGCTCATCCAACCTTTGCCATACTCTAGATCTATGAGTGTGGTCAACAGTAGCAGCGGCAGTGGAGGGCTAAGAGAGAACGCCACGATCTTCATCGCCCTCAGTGTAGGTTGGTCGTGTTCACCCATCATTCTTTTACTACCCTGTTCGACGACGCGCAAGCTTTCATGACTGAGGCTGCATTGCGCACATTTTCATTTGTTCGCTCCCAAGACGAGGAGTGCACCTGCCACTTCCCGTAGTGGTTGAGCGAATCAATGTATGTAGCATGGAACAAGTACTTCAAGGTCTATACTGTAAACTTGGCACCGTCGTTGGCAAAACACTCCGTACAACCGATCAAGTAGGTACGATTGGGAATGCTATGCCCTCCTGTTTCCACCGCCGAGATGGCACGATCAACAACATCGCCTTGCCAATCAACCAATACTCGTTGAAACGAGGTGGTACCGTACATTACTTAACATACCTTGATGAGCGCGACCCTGTCGACTCTATGTAGTTGGAACCGGCGTTGATGCTGCCGGCGTCGCAGGCACGGACGCGAATTTTGATTTGACCTTGGTATCATGTCACGAACTTTACCAAATGTCAGTGAATGCGATGCCAATCAAAAAACGAATAAAGGCACCAATGTGAACCATCACTCTTATGAAGAACTCGTCGATCTTGCAACGTGTGTCTGAATGGAGGTAGATGTTGACGTGGAATTAGCCTATCTAGCAAACATCTAAGTCCCAAGACGACTGTTAACCTACGTGCCATAGAAGTACCGAGGGACAAAAAATCGCTGATGTGCAAAAATAAACCACGATTGATCGATTCGGGGATGGGCAATACTGCCACAATCTTCATCGCGAAAACTGATTTGAAAGATTCTGTCATGAACGCTGAGATATTCCCCCGACAAGCCGATCACCTTGCGGTTGCTGTACAAAGTCATGGGTTCAGAGAACGCGACAGCACTTTTATCGCCTGAGGGAAACCGTGTCAGAACGCGATCCAGGGTAAAGAAAACAAAAACGCACCTGCTTAGATTTGTGCAGAACTCATGGACGTCAATCTCATCGTGCTAGTGCTGCACCGGTGCCACCAATCGTGTGACATCCTCCTCCAAGGTGAAAATGCCGGACGACATCGAGCATCGGTATATTCTCCGTCCTCGGCGCGGCCCCTTTTCCAACAACCTCCGACGAGTCAGTCGGTCGTCGAGATGTGAAGCAGACAACACCTACCGTCTTGTCGTAACTGAAGAACACGCGTGGCATGTCAGTGGGCGAGCCGAAGAGAGAGCGAAATGTGCACCGACAGAACGCAGACTCTGCCTCCCTGCGAGGGTAGAGAACGGAACGGGTATCTGTGCACGTTGCAGCGCGAGCCGGTTATTTGAACGTTGAGAGTAGAATTGACTCGCTGTCGTTGGTGTTCATTCACCTATGTCCGATCCTGACATGCATCACTCACAGTTGATAAGGAAGGGTACTGATTCGACGCATCAGTGTCTGTTGAGCCGGGTTTTCGGGCAGTAGATATGACGCGTCGCGATGAGTTGCACTGCGCCATGGGTGGCAAGGAGAGGAATGTTGATGTTCATGAATGTGTAGATCGCAAAGTCCGTGGCCACACCACCGGCTATCCCCCGAACGGGTTACATAAGATTCTCCAGCACTGGTTCCCGAAGCGAAGTACGGAACTTGTACATGTCCATCCAACGTGTAACGATAACCCTTGAACTTAGTTTTTTCATCGGTGATTGCTCTTGCGCCCGATGTCATGTTTGGTTAGACCGGGCTAGAATGGAGGTGCCAATCATGGCTACCCGTTGCGCCGTCCTGCAGACAATATAAGGCAGGAGCTCATCCGCACTGTTGATCCGCAGCAACCCACGATTGAAGCAATGAGTCTTCCATCGGGGACATACAAGCTGCGACTCGCCGCAGACCCTAGTCCGTTGGTAGGCATTGACCTTGGCCCGCTGCGCGCATCACCCGTCGTCACGAATGGGGAACTAAACCAGGTATGTCAACTATGCTTCCATTTTCTGCAGGGTGCCTCATGCACTGATCACATCTTCGTCTACTCCCAGTTCTCTGTCCAGAAGATTGATGGAGAACGATACCAGTTGTCCATTGATAACCCACATGGCCAATCTTATTCTTTGAACATCCAGGACCAGGACAATAATGTGGTGGGAGACCCAGACCCACCTCCAACCACCTGGGTCATTACTGGACCGGATGGCGGACCCTACCAGTCACTTGACTTGCTTTTTGCTGGAGTATGTTATCGCTGACAATCACACATTAGGATCCAAGTCGACTCCAGTCTGATTCCACCAAGTGTCTGGACTGTGCAAACCCCCGGTCCAGACCGCGATCCTGTATGTAAAAGTCTTCGTGAGGATGCATCCATGTTCATGCCATTTACGCTCAGGTTGTTATCAATGTTCTCCAACTGCCGGGCCCCCCCGAGAACCAGAAGTGGTACTTCGTGTCTCCTGAGTAAGGCGATGGGATTATAACTTTGTGTAAGGAATATCGAACGAAGGAGGCCTATGACATTCGGTTGTTGTACATGTAGTATGCGTTGAATGTAGATGTGTGGGGATATACGATGTGCATTTTATTTGATCACGCGGAACTGGGGCTCAATATTCAATGGTGCGAGGCGTAACAAGAAGTAGCAACTACTACATAGATGATCTAAACTCTCAAGACCTCAAGTTTTGGATGGGCGTCTTCTTACGTTGGGCCATGCCGCACCAACTAGGATCATTGGAGGGATGATGGTACGTGATAATTCGGCATCTTCAGTGATACTACCGAGCCCATACCGATCCGTACATAGAACCCGAGGTCAACATATCGTCCCGTCTCCTTTTACATAAATGTTCACTTTGGGACTGGCCCCCGAGCCCACTGGCAGGTTGGAAACACGCACACACACACGAACGCTCGGTCGAGTGGTTGAGTCATGCGGACGTGACACGCCACCAAATAGTAGAAGTTGAATCCGTCTTTCGTGAGGAGTCGCATGGAACAATCAAGCTGCCATTGCTTCGTCGCTCTGCGCCATATCTCGACCGATCATTTCGGGGTTTGGACGAGGCCGAAAATTACCGGCAGCGTACCAGCGAGAAGTGAATCGCAGAGTGATTTCAATAGGTTCCTGAGCCCTGACACCCCATTGCAAGACGAATGCTTGGCTTGGACGAGCGTCGCTGAGAAACATGAAGAACTAGGTAGCTCAGTTACTGCATCAAGTTAACGCATATGGCTAAACGTATACATGAAAGGCAGGTGTTAAGATTGCTGTGGTTTCCAACTGAACGGTAACCATGATGTACTTGAAAATCAAGATGTGCACGTCTATTGGAATAGGATGAGTGACGGCAGAGACAAACTGACTGCCAGAGGGCCAGGAAAAGAGGAACTGCCGCATCTGTCGTGGTCGAGCGATTCAACGTAGCATGGAACCAGCACCTCCTTGTAGATACCGTGAGCTTGGCACTGACGTTCTGTGCCTCCGATCAAGTGGGTACGATTGGGAATGCTATACTCACTCTATCCATGTTTCCACCAACCACGTCATCGCCGAGATGGCATGATCAACAGCATCCCCTTGCTGATCAACCAACACTCGTTGGAGCGAGTTGCCGCCGTGCATTATTTAACACACCTCGACGAGCGCGCCACTGTCGACTCTAGTTGGAACCGGCGCTGGTGCCACTACCATAGTCAACAGCCCTGTATCCTTGGACACTGGCACGGACGCGAATTTTGGTTTGACGCTGGTATTAGGCCACGAGCTTCATCAAGCGTCAGCGAATGCAACGTCGATCAAGATACGGATAAAGGCACCAATGTGGACCATCACTCTTGCAAAGAACTCGCCGATCTTACAACTTATCGGCATGCGCGTCTGAATGGAGGTAGACATTGACGTAGAATTAGCCTATCTAACAGACATCTGAATCCCAAGACGGTACCAACCCACGTGTCGTGGAAATACTGAGGGAAAAAAGATGCTGATCTCGTGAGCTATGTGCAACAATTGATTCGGGGATGGACAATACCACGACGATCTTCATCGTGAAAACTGATTGGGAGATTCCGTCATAACAAATCCTCGATCATACGCAGAAAGAGGGAGCTTACACTGGCATGGTGAACGCTGAGACATCCCCTCGACAACCCGACCAACTTGCGGCTCACCCCCAACAGACGGTGACACGGAACGTATCGTGTATTCGGTGCCTGCACAAAGTCGTAGCTGGGATAGTTCAGAGATTACGACGGCACATTTCTCGCCTGGGAGAACCGTATCAGAATGCGATCCAGGGTAAAGGAAACAAATGGCAATCTATGTACCGGTTTAAGTTTGAGCAGAACCCATGGACGTCGATCTCGTCGTGCTAGTGCTGCACCGGTGCAATCAATCGCGCAACATCATATTCCAACGTGAGAATGAACGGAAGACGCTGAGCATCGATGCCTTGATGCGGTCCCATTTCTAGCGACGACCCCGATGAGTCAGTTAGTCGTCAAGAAGGATCGAAGTGAAGCAAATGGTAACCACCTTCTTTCCGTAACTGAAGAACACGCGTGCCACGTCGGTGGATGAGGCCTCGAGGAGGCAAAAAAAGAAGGGCAAAATGTGCACCGACAAAACGCAGACTCTGCCACTCTGCAGGAACGGGCACCTGTGCACGTCGCAGCGCGAGCTGGTTACTTGAACGCTGAGAGAAGAATTGACTCACTGTCTTTGATTCACCTAGGTCCTATCCTAGACCATCGCTCACAGTTGACAAGAAAGCGTGCTGATTCGACGCATCAGTGTCTGTTGAACCGGGTCTTCAGGCAGTACGGCGCGGCACGATGAATTGCTTTGTGCCGTGGTTTGCCAAATGGATGATGGCAAGCAAGGAAATGAACATTTGAACGTTCATAAACTATACGCTGTTCAGATGGAATCATGGAAAGCCACGCCGCTGCCGTTCATCGTGGCTGTGTAACCACGGGGTTTGTAACAATACTCCCCTCCCGACTGAGCGAAGTGCAACCCTTGGACTTAGTTTTTTCATTGATGACCCCAATGTCATGAGGTAACGATCATCGATAACGATTGCGCCGTGCCGCAGGCGAATTTATATTAAGGCGGGTGCCACAGCAACCCCACGATACAGGACTTATTCTTACTTGGAAGCAGTAAGTCTTCAAACAGGAACATACCTGCTCCGTCTTGCCGCAGGCCCTAGTCCGTTGGTAGGCGTTGTTGTTGGTCCAGGCGCACAACCCGTCGTCACGGGAGGGCCAGCAAACGTGGTATGCCAACTATGGTTCCATTTTCTGCAGGGTTCCGTCATGTGCTGATCACGTCTTCGTTCACTTGTAGTGGCGCGTCCAGTGCAATGAAGGAGAACAATACCAGCTGTCCATCATAGTAGATAGCGAATCTTATCCTTTGAATATTCAAAGCCAGGACAGAAATGTGGTGGGAAACCCAGACCCACCTCAAACCAACTGGATCATCGCTGGGCCGGAGGGTGGACCCTACCAGTCAGCTTGCCTTGGGGCTTTTTGCTGGCGTATATCATCGCTGACATCCACACATTAGAATTCAAATCGACGGCCCTCTGATTCCACCCAGTCTCTGGACCGTGCAAACGCATGCTATGGACGGCTGTCCTGTATGTACAATCTTACCAAGGGTTTATCCATGTTCACGCCATTTATACTCAGGTTGTTCTCGATATTCTCAATCTCCCGGGTCCCACCCCTGAGAACCAGAAGTGGTACTTCGTTCCTGTTGTAAGTGAATGAGTAAGGCGGCGGGATGGTACCTTTGTGTAAGAAATATCGAACGAACAGGCTTGTGGCACTCGGTTGCTGTACATGTAGTATACGTTGAATGCATATACGACGTGCAGTCTATTTGGACTGGGATGTGACGCTCGATGGTGGGAGTCGTGATAAGAAGTATAGCATTGACTACCTCAAGATCGCCGAGAGAAACATGAAGAAGTGGATGACTTCGGTGATTGCATGCGTAGTATGATTGAACATGTACCTGAAGATGTACTTGAAAATCAAGCCACGCACGCCTATTGAAATGGGACGAGCGACGAGTTGGTCGTGAAGCAGAAGCAAACTGTGTCGGAGTATGACCCATCGATTATTAGCACAAACACTAGCAAACACTAGCTCGGCCTCACCAAGCAGTAATACGTAGCTAGGTATATCTATTTGACCGATATCGGGGGGCAAAATAAGAATTCTTGGTCCCGTGCCCTCACAAGGGCCCATCTCGTCTGAGACTCTTGTTCAGCTTGGTGAGGCCAAGCTAGTGTTTGCTAGTGTTTGTGCTAATAGTCAATGGTCATACTCCAACAAACTGACTACTATAGGGGCGCTATGGTGGTTGAGCGAACCAGCGTAGCACGGAACTAGCACTTCAGGCTTTATACCTTAGCACTGACATTGACAACGCAGTGACGGCCAGCTTGACGCACCGCTCAGCGACGCGGGAATGCATGCCGAGAATATAACATGACGCAACTTATAAAACGCAAGAAACGACGACGAAAAAAAAAAGCAAATAACGCTTCATAGCAATAAGTATGTAGAAGGGGTGAAAACAAAGCAAAGCGGGGGGTATCGTCGTGGTGCAATCGAGAAGGGGGGACAACGACTTGTGCTTCCAAAGAAAAAAAGGCGAGGTGGCATGTAGAGGAAACCGACCCTTTTTCCAGGGGAGTGGACGGGTCACGCAAACATCGGCGCCGCCCGCAGCCCGGACGACTGGGGAAGAAACAACCTCGGGCCTATCCCCATCATCCCGCCCCCACCCCCATCCTGCGGCATGAACTGCGGCGGCGAATTCGCCAGCATGTAGACCGGTCGTGGAAGCTGGGCCTCGGGTGGTCCTCCAGGTTGAGGCAACCCAGAGGGATACACGAACAGCGGCTGCGCGACGTACGCTGGCGCCAACACCTGCGCTTGGCTCCCATGACTGTCCGTCGACGGGGACCCGTCGTTAGACGGCGAACGAGACCCCGCTGATCCACCAGCGCCCCCTCCGACCTGCACGGGCGGCGAAAACAGTAGATTGGCGCTTGAGCCCAGGATAAACGGCGCCGGCATGACGGGATGAGCGTGTCCCCCCGGCATAGACGGAGGCGGTTGTTGAGGGAGTAACCCCGTTGTCGAGGGCCCTGCGAGCAAATCGAGGTGTTTTGCGCGCGACTGGTACCAGGACCCCTTGTTCTTGGTGATCGGCCGGCTGTACCGTCGTTTCGTCGCTTCGCCGGGTACGTAGATGCTCGAGACGCCTGAGGAGGCGATCCAAGGAAGACCGTTGAGGTCTCGTATGAATTTTCCGGCACGCGCGATTTGAGAGCGAACAGATTCGGCGGGGGGTGGACGGATGGGTGAGTCCATTTTCATAAAGTCGGCAGAGGGACGGGGTTCGGCGAGTATCGGCGAAGAAACGTGGATAGAAGCGGGGGCAAGAATGGGGGTAGACATGGCGTTTGGAACGTCGCCCTCCCTCTCAAAAGGGGGACGGCTGGAGGTGGAAGTGTCGTCCGAGCGCGAATGGGCACGTGGAGGACGTAAGGATGGATGGATTTGTTCGAACGCACGGTCTCGGATTGCGGTATGCATTAGCCGCCCTCGTCGACCGTCACCAATACTGACGTCGCTGTCCGTGGGGTTACCGTGTCGCGGGCGCGGAGATACCGACGAAGCGCGGGGAGGGGTCTCAAGCCGCTCTACAGTGGGGATATCATCCGAGTTGGATGAAGCGATGCCAGGCATGGTAGGACCTGTATAACGTGGCAACATCCTCGTTCGAGCCGTGTCAATCGTGCTCGCAGCCGTCCCGCCGCTGCCCTGTCTCTCCGGCTTCCAATGGTCCCTCAGGCGAGTTCTGGACATGACTTTGGGGAGTCGTCTCAAGCCGCTGACGAAACCCCCTACGAAATTCTTCTTCTCGCTCTTTTCATTTGCAGCGACAGGCATCACCTCACTAAGCCCATATGAGTGTCCCTGATAATTGCATTCGTCTCTGTCGTCGACGCTGACGGTCATGTACTCTGCGTCGAGATCCGATTCTGTGATGGTTGGGGCGGACTTGCGACCGACAGGCGGTGTAGGGGTACGTGTGTGGTGAAAACCAGGAGGAGGGACATACCGTGGAGTCTGTGGAGTGTGCGCTTGTGTCGACGGGAGTTGGGATTGGGAGGTAGATATCCAGGTAACATCTCGTACGCGGGAGGGCGCCTGACCGCTATGGCGAGAGTAACGGTCCCGAGAGACTGGCTCTGCGAGAAAATCTCGAGCGCCACTGTGTGGGCGAATAAAGCTTGTGTCGATGCGGATGGGTCCTATCTCGGGGAATTCTGTCATGTAGGCGAGTGAGTGGTCAGAATGACAAAGTTCCGCTGTGCTGGGGAGACAGAGTTGGTAAGACGGCGCAGCAGGCGCAAACGGGATGGAACAAGCATTACAGCGCGAAATGGAATGGGCACGAGGCAGCACTGGAAAGGGGTCATTCGTGCGGGAAAGGCCACGCGACAGACACGCGCATTGAACCAAAACTAACGCTGGTGAACCCACTATAGAGGAATTGGCAGATCACAGTTCTAACTTGAAATGGGTGGTATTTCCGGGGGACCTAACTGGACGGGATGGTAGTATTTCGAGGGACCAGCTCAGACCTATTCCCAGGACTCTGAGCCGGACCCGGAGCCACGGAGGCCGGTCTTCTAAGCGTACCCGCGATACTGTCGGTCGTCGAAGTGCCCTGACAGAATCATATGTCGACAGATGTCTAGAGGTCTCGACTCAGTCCCAAGGCACCGACGGTCGAGGGATTCATTGCCTTTTGCCTTTTCTCGCTCAATGGGATTCATGAGCTAGAGACTAGATGTTGAGTACTCGAGCTCCAAGAAAGAAAAAAACAAGGAACCACTGCTTTGCGTTACGTTGAGCTGATCACAGTCTGATCACTAGCACTGACAACGACGACGACGACGATGCAGCGCTAGTTTTGAAACAACGACTCGTCGGCTATGACTTGAGCCGGAGTTCTGCCCATGCGCTCCCGACCACGTCAAATCGTGAACACACGGGTTCGACGACGCAGTCAAGTTCTGTCAGCACGGCAGTCCATCGCTTCTTCATTGTTCATGAACATTCGAGTGTTCATCTTCCTGCCTGTCATCACCGAGCTGAGCTTTGTCATTTCCCGCTGATCTCGACAAACACAGCGCAGCACCAGACCATCGCAACGACCGGAGAACCCTGACCCGGAGACTTTGATACGTCGAGCGGACCTTCATTCACTCTTATCTTCGACATTTGAGCTATGCAGGCTCACTCAATGGACCACGGTCATTCAATGTCGACATCCTCGGGGCTCATTGCTTTCTCGGCATGTCATAATGACACTGTGTCATCGTTCAGCTATATAACTGGCCTCCACTCGATGGATGTCCACATCCAACGAAACGGACAAAGCAACTATGGCTACAAACGCGACTCAAAGCACGTCTCCCACTCCTTCCTCACCCTTGCAGCGAGGCAAGGCCTGCCTTTCGTGTCGGTGCGTACCATACTTGTTTATTGCGTTCCAGACTCACCGACGCAACTCGCGTATTCTTCAGTCGCAGAAAAATGGTATGTGATTTCCGTTTCACGTCGATAGACGACTGAGTCCTCCCTTTCGCTAGAAATGTGACGGTGCAAGACCAGTTTGCACTCCATGTCTTCGTGGTGAACGCACCGAGGACTGTGAATACACCGATGGTCAACGTCGTCCCCGGACGCTGACATTGGAGGAAGACGTCGCACGACTGACGGCGCGATTGCAGGAACTAGAACATCCTGAAGAAGCAGTATCCTCCGTCGAACTATACACTCCATACTCGGTTTCCGGTTATAGCACGACGAGATCGACACCCATGGGTGCCGCGCAAACTTCGAGAGGTGTGTAATCATCTGCGTTTTCCATTTGAATCGTCGTCTCACCCAATTGTCAGCCGGCGCAATTGATCCGCTCCGAGTAGATTCTGGGGCCGAGCTGGACGTCAGACGCGCGTGAGTATACCCTTTGCATTCCATCATCGCGCATATACTCATTACATTGTATTAGCTTATCCGTCGTTAGCCCTTACGCGGCGGAAATCGGCCTTTTCCTTAATCTCGATCGACTTCGCATCCAGGGCATGCACGTTTTACCTGCATTACAACGCGCGCTCACGCTCTGGTCTGTCCACATCACATCCACATCCCAAGCCGACAGTGCACGAGCTCTCGCACGCACGGAGGCCCTCATTTCCAACCTCCTTTCCCAAGCTCAAGCCCAATTCGCCTCTATCCTGAGTAGCGTTGATGTCGAACCCGACCCTACCGTCTTTCTCCATGTAATTCAGGCCGGTGTTCTGCTGGCATATTACATGCAACGCATCGGACAAGTGGTCGGGGCGAGGTATTACGCGAGTGGGACATGGGCGTTGGGAACGATGCTCAAATTACACCAGAGCCCTTATCTGTCTATTGGCGGTAGACACAGGGAGTGCCAACCCGCGAGGGGAACCAGTCTGCTGGCTTCTGCCACCACAATCGCATGTCCATTTGCCTTTGCGGGGTGCGCCGTGTTGGCTCCGCCGGTGGATGAGATCGACGCAGAAGAGAGGGTACGGGCGTTCTGGACGATCCATGCACTCGACCGGTGGTTTAGTGCGCTGGGTCAGGGAGCTTCCCAGCTACTCGTCATGGATGAAACTGCAATGACGGTGCCCTGGCCTGGTGCTGGTGCGAACGAGGTTAGTCCGTTACAGCGATTTACCTGGGTTGCATTCTGAGACGTGGGTTGGATTTGTGTCAGGCAAGAAACGAGGTCCGGCATTTACTCAACGATCCGAACCACGACTTTATGCGGGATAGCGCATACGCAATGCACGCCAAAGCATCCGTGTTACTTGGTGAGGCAGTGGCAGTTGCTGCGTCGTTTGCGAGAGGTACGTCATTCTTTTCGCGGCTCTTTGTCGTTCAATCAAACACGGTTTCCCAGATCGCGCGATCACTCAAACAACCGGATTTCGTACGCGTTTTGCGACGCTGGATACCCTTCTCCGTCGGTCGTTGAATGCAGCAATGACGGTGGCAACTGCTCCGCCGCCACAGACGCCCGATCAGGCACAGGCAGTCGTGACGGTCCATCTCATCGCGTTAGCGCACATCAACCTCTATCGACCGCTGATCTCCACCCCGTACGGTTCACATCCAGGACGGTGTGCAAACGCGGCGTCTGCCGTCGTTCACCTTTTGGATCGGATGGGCGACGTGGCGGTCGGGTTGGGTGGCACGAGTCCATTGTATGCTGTGCGTATTTTTTTCCCTACTCTGTCACTCAAGCATTGACCGACGCTGGCAATAGATTGTATGGACCGCTTTGTGCCTCGCATTGCACGACGAAGTCCTCGCGTTGCGTGCCCGGCGGGACGCCGATCCCTCGCGTCGCCGTGAGATGGTGGGGGGGATCCGCATGTTGGTAGGTTTGCTGAGTGCGGTGTCGCAGCATTCTCCGGGCCGATGTTAGTCTTTTCATTTGTTTTTCATCTCATCGAAGATCTTTGTTCTGACGGGTGATCCTACTAGTTTTCGCGATCAAGATCGAGGCGGTGTTGCCCATCCTCGAATCCATTGCGGGCTAATTTGAAAGTTTTTATCAACGTCACCATGTATTTTTGTTTTTTTGATTTGTCTTTGTAGTGTTTTCGATTTGGAAGTATGTATTTTTTATGTTACCGTAGAGTGCATCTTGTCTCTGGATTCGTATGTATGTATGCGCATGTATCATGTATGAGCTGGCGGCTGGGTAAAAAAATCTATTTATTTATTAGCACCTGCCTTGCATTCAGGCGCACACTAGCACACCCGGTTCCAAGTTCGTGAGCAAGCGAAAGAGAAGTATTGGCTCGAATGATGGCCTGCATGTAACTTGAACTCGAACTTTCACACGGAAGTTGACACGAAACAACTCACTTCCCGAATCATGATGCAGGTATGAGTCTTCGAACTGAACTTCTACAGGCACTGTGACATGGTACCGATCCCGGCATTCATCAATAAAACCACTGCCGAGTGAACCATGTTGTAGCAATATTTACCAAGGGATAGCTTTGCAGCTACTTGTACTTTGGAACCTGCACTCTAACCAAAAACACTATTGAACACAATAAATATCTTTAATTTCCAATATCTTTGGATATCACTCTGAGATGTCAGTCTACAGATTAGATCATGATGGATTCACAGTAGTGATAAGATGAAATGGGAGTAGCAAAGTACAGAGAGAATCTTCACTACCTTTGTGATATAATCTTTGATAAGTTGAGATCTTGTGTGCAATCAAAATCTTAAACTTTGATTGTGATGTGGCAATTTCCTGCAAATGTGCTGCTGATCTCTGCTGAATGCCAAGCCCAATCATGAAATAATTTGCTACAAGTAAGTACAGTAAGGTTCTGTACCAACCATTTTGTCCTATATCACCCATCCAGCCACAGGGTTCCAGGTGGACTGGACTGCTTAAAACCAGAATCTGCACTGCTGATGTTTGGAGTATGCATTGTACTAGGCAAGTCAGATGACATGCCAGCCTGAGTACATACATAGTATGTAAGGCAGTGTCATGAAATTACTGATGACATGGCAGGTACTAGAAAGTCACTGGATCTGAATCATTTGATCATGGCCCAGGTGGACTTTATTTTTATTTTTATTTTATTTTTTATTTCATGATCTTGACAGTATATTTTACCCAAAGCAAACAGCCCCTTTGCCCATTGTTCATGTAGAGCAATCTGGATTAAACAATGATGCTACTGAATCTGTAGTAGAAATGGAGACATTAGCAGTCAGGTTGCTTGGAGAATGGTGGTGAATAAATTTGATTTGTCCTAGAGAGCACACTCATACACCATCTTTCCAGTGTTACAATCTATCTGTATATGGGGACAATGCAATCCATCTCTGGCATGGTTCAGAAGTAGCAGTCCAGACTAGCTATGGACATGGTAGTCTGAAGTGCATTTGTTCATCCTTTCCTTTTTATTTTCATCCATATCTCTTATCATCACTTGATGGCCTTCCAATACTACCTGTTTTTTGTAAATAAGTAAGGGTAAAGGGTGGGTTAGAGCTAGAATATTCAAGAAAATTTCACAATGTATTGGTTATTTCAAGAGATGCTTGAAATGCATGATACATGATTGTTGGAGTATTACCATCAACCATTAGCACAAACACTAGCAAACACTAGCTTGGCCTCATCAAGTTGAACAAGAGTCTCAGTAATATATCTGAGACATTATAGCTAGGTATATCTATTTGACTGATATTTGGGGGCAAAATAATAATTCATGGTCCCACACCCTCATAAGGGCCCATCTTGTCTGACCTAAGATCACCCTCATGCACTATAACCTATCTATCTCCATTATGTTATGAGTCCCATGCTCTGATCTACATACAGACAACATCTATGCTTTATCATGGATTCTTCACAAGCACCAGCATCAGTCCAGACCACACCAGCTGTCCAGCCAGCACAGCCACAGCTTATCTTCAGCACTAATCCCCTTCATCATTATATCACCTTGCCACCCATCAGCACTCTTTCCCATGGTACATCAATCCCCTTCACCACTGCATTCCTAGCATTTGCTGCTTCATCTGCAGCCATCACTATCCCCATCATTGCTCCAACAACCAACTCTTCATTATTCACCTCTATTACAAAGGTTGAGAAGCTTGATGAAAAAAACTGGATCACCTGGAAGGCCCATATGGTTATTATCCTTGACAACAAGCAGGCCTATGGAATTACCACTGAAGCTGTCTTACAACCTGTTGGTCCCAACACTGATCCTGCCATTAAACAATGGAAACAGCACAATCTAGATGTATGTAAACAAATTCTTGTTTCCACTAACAATCAGCAGGTTATCTGCATTGCTAATTGCACTACTGTTGCATAGATGTGGCATTGTTACAATTCCCTAGTTACCCATTTCTCTTTCTCTTCTTGTCTTCTTTTGTCTTCCCATTTCAGACTTACCACTTAGTCATACAAATTCTTTGCCCAGCATAGCCTTTCAACAAGGCAATGCCCTTATTCCTGATGATCCATCATTACTGCTTTACCCAGCATTGCCTTGCATTGCCTTTCACTTCTTATCTTTGACTCCTCTCATTCCTTCGCATTCTAATGCCTTCTATTTGCTTAGTCAGTGCCTTTGTCTTTATCTATATAAACCCTGTACCTCAGCTCATAGCTCTCTAGCTTGGGCTCCCTTTGTATTCTCTACATCATGTTCAAAATCATTTCTCCTAAAAGTCCTCAGGCTACTACTTGAGTGCCTACTCCCCTTCGAACCTTATCAATATCCTTCTCTTGTGAAGGATATTTCCTCAGTCCACTGAATGACCTTCAAGGCATCAGAAGTTCATTCATGTCATCCAGACCAAATCTTTGTTGAGATTCAATCCAACACCCCTTGTCCCTTGTCTCAAGTAAGGGCTACATTTAGGCAAGTGTAACAGGCATGAGTTATGTGAAGCCCATAAACACAAGGATACATATACTGGAGAGTTCATTGTGTCAGTGGACTTTACAAAATGCCAGCCACTGATAAAACTGACATCACCAAACATCTTTTCTTCCTCATTCTATATTATCATCAGCTTGCTTTCCATGATAAACCTGTCTTGGATGAAGACTTCAAGAATGCTCTCATTGAGTCAATGCCACTATCTTGCCATCCATTTATCCAAGCATTCATGGGCAGCAATGCTCTCAAGTCAATAACTGTTCAACAGGTCAGGTTAGTGTTGTACACTCAGAACGATATCCTTTGCAGTGTATGCTCAGTCACTGGCGAGTTGAAAATAGAAGGAGGTAGGAAGGTCGAATGGATCCTCACACGAAGGCCTCAAGTCAAGGTGACTGAATAACCAAAGTGGATTAGACTGAGGGGAAATCTTCAGTCGACTACTAACTACTTATACAAGTACGATTAAGGTTAAGGCAGAGCTCGAACTCTATGAAGAGATAAGAGCGACTAATGCTACTGGCTATGGGCATAGGGTATGACATCGCAGGTACAGGGTATAGGGTAATGATGTCATGCACAGTAATGCGTAGTTAAGGTTCAAGGGTTCTGGATAAAGGGTATGACGTCAAGGGTGAAGAGTAAAGGGTCTGATGTCATGCACAGTGATATAAGATAAGAGCTAATACTGCTATAGGTCCACGTCAATAGGGTCAAGGGTATGAGTCATGATCAGTCAGCATGATGTCATGATGACATTGTGATGATGTCATGAGCTAAGAATAGAAAGATAAGAAAAGATAAGAGCCTAGAATGATGATGTCACTAATAAGGGTCTAGACTATGATGTCATGACTGTGGTCTGGACTGTGACATAATTGGTGGCTGTGAATCACGTGACCTGAAAAAGAAAGGGAAAAGAAAGGTCACGTGTTGGGTTCGAACCGAAGAGTTGAAAGTGTAGTATGGAAAGTGTAGAGTGTAGGAACTAAGTAGGCTAAGAGGGTACGGTTTGTAACAGTTAGCATTAACAGCAGAATATGAGCACTTCAAACAGGGATGTGGAAATGCTGCATTCACTACCACATGTGCTTCCATGACCAGTACCCAAAAATGTCAGTACAGCATCTGCAAGTACACCAACCATATCACCATGAAATGCTGGTTCAAGGGCAAGCCTATTGTTACACTTGCCTAAGTGTAGCCCTAACTTGAGTGAGGTGAAGTGGTAGACTGAAGACAAGTGATAAGTAACAAGTGTTGTCCAATGTTGGACCAAGGGTTTGCTATGTCATAGCTAGCAATAGGTCAACCTTGATAAGGAGGACGGCTTCCAACACTTCAATGAGTCGTGTGGTGGTGAATGCTGATAGACTTCTTGTAGAAGACTGGAAGACTGTTGAACAACTTGGTGACATTCAATGGACAAGAGTGCAAGGGTTTAGAGCAGCAACTCAAGAAGTACGCTGGAGACTTGGAGATGAAGTTGGTTGTATTGACAGCGAGTACAATGAAGTACAAGTAGAGTAATGACAAGCAAGGAAGTGACAAGGGAGATATAGGGAGACCAAGCTAGGGAACTACTAGAGAGCTAGTGGGGGTTTATATATGTAAGACAAGGACACAGACTAAGCAGAGAGAATGTTGCTGAGTGTGAAAGGTAAAACAGGAGTCAAAGATAAGAGCCATGAGGTAACCTCATGTAGGAGAGATCAAGGGTGTTACGCTCACTGCGAACCGAAGTCCTGCGAAGTGATAACAAGCAGACTGAGGGGGATAGGATGCCCGTTTGATAGAGCCACTCGTAAGGTGATGGTGGGCCTAAGGTGGGGTCGATGCAATGCTAGAAGGCAGACTTATGTCGACAGGTCTATGATCGACGCATAGTACCGGTTCTACGCAGATGCAAGGAAGCGCGCAAGTCCTAAGGGTGGAAGCCGAAGGAGAGTGCCTTAGATGTGGAAGCACACAGGATTGAACGCAGAGATGATTGCATAGAATTAGCTTGGGTTACTAAGGTACATGTGGCTCAGTATTTATACGGTAGTAGAGTGAGCACGGACCAAGCTAGATATGGTATAAGCGAAGTACCGGAATAAAGGGGAAGGGTACTGCGCAGAAGTGACAGCAGAACAAAAGGGAACAGAATAAAGGGGAGGTGTTACGTTCACTGCGAACCGAAGTCCTGCGAAGTGATAACAAGCAGACTGAGTGAGATAGGATGCCTGTTTGATAGAGCCACTCGTAAGGTGATGATGGGCCTAAGGTGGGGTCGACGCAACACTAGAAGGCAGACTATGCCAACAGGTCTATGATCGACGCATAGTACCGGTTCTACGCAGACGCAAGGAAGCGCGCAAGTCCTAAGGGTGGAAGCCGAAGGAGAGTGCCTTAGATGCGGAAGCACACAGGATAGAACACAGAGGATAATTGCGTAGAATTAGCTTAGGTATTACAATACATGTGGCTCGGTATTTATATGGTGGTAGAGCGGGCACGGACCATGACGTATATGGTATAAGCGGAGTATCGGAAGAATAAGGGGAAGATACTGCGCAATGGTGACATCGGAACAAAAGGAAGTAAGACAAAGGGAGACCGGTCGCGGAAGAGCGGAAGGGGCGGTGCAGCCAAATGGGGAATGCTGTATGACAGCTGTCACAACCGTAAATGGGACGAAGGATCAACTGTGGGTAACCATCAAGAAGGGTTACCGTGAATTGGAAATAGAGTCTGCTAATAGAATCGGAGGGATAAGTTGAAGAAAGAAAGAAATTGACACGGTGACAGGAAGGTCGTAACACAATTATGGGAGTCACACTCGATGCTATACGTGCACTGTATGCTGAGTCTGCAGCTGAGGGGGTCGGAGATGGTAGCATGATCATTTCGATCGCTATGAGGCACTTTTCTAATGCCATATTCGATGATTCGTCCCCTCCGTCCTCTTTGGCAACCTTCGCTTTCTCGTTCCCCTTCCCTTTCTTTTTCGGCCCAGTTTCCCACCTTGGGCCTTTGCCTTCTTTTCCGCCACCTTTCGCCCAGCAGTCGTCTTTTGCATGACCTTCCCTCCTGCAATTTGTGCAGAATTTGACATTGTGGGCACGGGCGGTCCACTCAAGTGCGGCGAGTGCTGTTTCAGGTGATGTGGCAGTGTTGGCTGGCGTTTGGCGACGTTTCTCCTCGAGTATTTCCGACACAACGCCAGATAGTGTAGTGCTCGTTTTGTCAATTTTTATGCCCTTGACGAAGTAATCCCATGAGTTGGGATCTTTGTGGTCACATGGTAGTGTCGACAACAGGATAGTGGCAGCGAACCAGTCGGGTATAACCAAATTTGCATTCGTGAGATATTGTATAGCTTCCTGATACTCATTTATATGTGTTGACACATCCCCTCCGCTCAGCATGTGTCTTGTGAGATGACAGAACCAATACATGATGGATCCAGATCCGATTTGGCCGAATTCGGCAGCGAGGAGATCCCAGGCAGCGTGTGTGGTCGTCAAGTGAGCTATTTTGGAAATGATCTCTGGTTTGACACAGCTCAAGATGAGGACGGATGCAGTGGCGTTCATTTTTCGCCATACAAGGAGCTGGGTAGCATCCGTTGGCTGCTTGAGTGATCCGTCGACAATCTCCATGAGGTTGAAGAGATTAAATCCCTGGCGCATGCAGTGCACCCACATGAAATAGCCTTTTTCATTTGCAAGACGGTCCTCTGAGCTTTTTGGGAAGTAATGACTAGCATTTGAGGGAACTTCCCATGTTGCTGGGAGCGTGGGTGCAGCAGGCTGTGGTGATGTGGTTTGGTTCGACATTTGGGGTTAGGGTGGTGGAGTAACGAGCGAGATATGGTGAGGGTGCCTTATACGGCTGTACGGGGCCAATGAAAAGAAACGGACAGGTTGCGTTCTGGTGAGTCTGTGTTTCAACTTGGTTATTCGTGCGTTAAATTTTCCACACAGGGCTCATAACCTAATGAACTATAAGCTCAGTCAAACATAGTGAAACGACTGAGAAATGCATCGAACTAAATGAGGCAAAAGTAGAGACCGATGTATGTGAGTAAATAACCAAAAGAGGTAAGCTAGTTGTCTATGTACGAAATGTAGCGTATGTCAACACCAATGATGTCATAAGTCCAGACCTTAGCCATGACCTCATCAGTCTAGACCCTTATCTATGACATCATCATTCTAGGCTCTTATCCTTTATTTGTTTTGGTTATCTTTCTATTGTTAGATCATGACATCATCATGACATCATCATG
Organism: Boletus semigastroideus; assembly: GCA_038090295.1. NCBI lineage: Eukaryota > Fungi > Basidiomycota > Agaricomycetes > Boletales > Boletaceae > Boletus > Boletus semigastroideus. The sequence continues at coordinate 1,968 of JBBPMK010000366.1, read as the reverse complement.
ACTGTACATGACATCATACCCTTCACCCAGACTACACATGATGTCACGCCCTGAACCCTGTACCCTTTACCCTGTACCTTGTACCTGTGATGTTAGAACCTACGAACATTAGTCAGTAGCATTATTAGCTCTTATCTCTTTATAGAGTTCGAGCTCTGACTGAACCTTAAATGTACTTGTATATATAGTAGGTAGTTCGACTGAGGATTACCCCTCAGTCTTATCCACTTGTTTATTGGGCTTTGGCTTCAGGACATTGTGTGAACCACTCTGTTATCTCTTTTGTATATCCTGGGCTCTGGACTTAGATGGTTATTCAGTCTTCATTGACTTGAGGCCAAGGTCCCTAGCTTAGCGAAGTGACATTCCTCCATTGCTACAATCTCTTATCATTCACTCTTTGCCAGTAGTCGAGCGTCGCTGTAAGATTGTCCACCTGAGTGTTGGCCTCCACAACAGATTGTTTCACAAGGTCCACATCAATACCATGGTGATGCCTCGATCAGGTGGATACCGTTTTATTGTCCAAGCTCAATGTGCCCTGACATCATATCCTGAATGGCGGATGTTGCAATCCAAAAATGCATTCACCATTGCATCCTTCATTTTTGAGGATATCCTTTGTCGTTGGGGAGCTGTATCTGAGCTCATTACTGACAATGGTTCAGCTTATGTCCAGGCACTCGACATCCTAGCCAAGAGATACAGAATCTGGCACATCCAGATTTCCCCATACAACTCCCAGGCGAATGGCATGGTTGAACAGTGTCATTACGATGTCTGGAAGGCCATTGTCAAAAGTACCCAGGGAGGGGAAGTCCACTGGCCATTGACAGCGCACTCTATTTTCTGGGCGGAAAGAGTTACTATCCTCAAGTTGACAGGTCTCTTGCCATATTTTATGGTGCATGGCATTGAGCCACTTTTCCCTTTTGATCTTGCCAAAGCAACTTTCCTTGTACCTGCCTCTGACACTGACCCCACCTCTAGAACCTCCCTGATTGCTTGGCATGCTCACCAACTTCAAAAGCGTCAGGAGGATATTGATGCAATCCGCAAATGCATTCTTCTTTCCAGATTTGCATCCCTCAGACAATTTGAGGTGCAATTCAAGAACTGGATTTGAGACCAGACATTCAATCCAGGTGACCTTGTGTTGGTCTAGAACACACAGATTGAAAAAGAATTGAACCGAAAGACAAAACCATGCTACCTTGGTCCAATGGTCATCCTTCACAGGATGACTGGTGGGTCATATTTGTTGGCCAAGTTGGATGGATCTATCTCTCAACTTCGTTATGCTGTGTTTAGACTCTTATCTTACTTCCCCAGAATGCAGATCTCCATTCCGGTTACGGACCTAACCAGATTGGACGATCAAGAGCTCGATCATTACGATGCAGAGGATGATGTTGAGGAAAATGATCTGGCGATGGCTGATGACTAGCCACCCAAGCCTTTTATCTCTTGCTACATATCCGTTTTACCCCAGGTTTAGTCCGGCGATGTCTATTCCACCCCAGTTTTCATCCAGTGACTCTATCTTGTCACAACAGACATTCAAAAGATCACAAACAGACTCTCATATGATAGCGATGATCCTTACATTTCTCTTTCTTGCTCTCCACTCACAAAACAAAAACAAAAACAAAACAAAAGAAAAATCCATTCATCATTCCATATTCATCTCACCACCTCTCATTATCATTCAAACTTCACCTGCATGACCAAGACATGCTGCATCTTATCTGGACTTATCCTTCTTACTACTCACACAATCCACCATCCACTTTTGGGATCTGGTTAGATATAGACACAGAAAGACGAGCGATGAAGACACATTGAGTGGTAACTCACACCCTGCAATCCATTTCATTATCACTTTGTTTCCATTCATGTTTTGTTCACTTCTGATCCTTTTCGTTGTTGTTACTTAAGGACTGGACACAGACATGGACACGGACACTC
>JBBPMK010000365.1:0-22499 GCA_038090295.1 Boletus semigastroideus | reverse complement strand
ATGGAAATGGGAACTCAAGGAGGAACGAAGAAACCACAAGGTAGCGCAACAAGTAAGTGTCACTTCATTTAACTATTTCTACACAGTAATGGACCTGCTACATCACACGACAGGAACCCGAGGAATCTCAAAGGAGGTTGGAACAAGAACTTGCAGCAGCACAGCAGGTGGGTATCGTGAGCGATATCTCGTTGTGTCGCCGACTGACACTTACGCGCCATTGCGAAACAGAAAGTAGAGGAATTGAAGCGAAAGTTGGAAGAAGCGGGAGGGCGTTCGCAGGCGAATCCCAGTAACTCGATGCAACGATGGTCACGTGTTCTCTTCTTTCAATGCTCTCAGTAACACCATCTTGTCCTATCTGTCTTCCATAGAATCATTTGCTGCCGTCGTTTCATTTTGTTTCGTGTTGTACTGTTTTCCATGTGTCAATGTAGCTATCCTACGAGTCCTTCGGTCTACTAGTCATTTGCTGTCGTTGTGTTCTGTTTCCTGTTGTACTGTCTTCTTGTCTTCCCCCTCGCACAGCAATTTCCATCATGTGGCGGCCACAACACAGCAATCCATAGGGTACTTAGATCAACAGGCGAACCCACCTGGACTCTCTTCATCTGCCTCCAAATCTACTTACTCCCCATGGGCAAGCTCGATGAATCCTTACCCTCACGCTCTGCCAAGCGGCACGACTCAAAGGGGGTCTGGAGTCTACCTAACTCGATACCGGGTCTCTTTGTCTTACAGGACTACAGGGCTGAGACCCATACATGGCATGACGTCCTCATCATGGGAGAAGATGGTAGTACATCCAAGTTGATACGTATGCAGTTTTGCAAGACAAGGGGCGAAAAGCTTCATGAATTCCTCGTCCTCTATTTCGCCCATCCCACCCGTCTAGGTTCCCCCGCGGTAGCTGTCGTGGATCGCGCGGTCAAGGATCGCTCCCAGTTCTCGTCGATCGTTTCCCCCAGCGTTGCCTCTCAAAACCCGACAGAGGCCACGGACAGGGTGCACGTCCTCGGGCAGGGGCACAGTCTAGAAACGCACCTCTCTAAAGCCTATGGCCAATACGACACGCTGTGCACCCTCAAGTTCGCACGGGGGCCGGATTCTGCGTCGCCTTCCGCGATCCAACTCTCGACGCTCTTGTTTGTTACCTCCTAGCTTGTCAGTGTGAACAGCCAGATAGGCGAACAGGGTGCTACTGTGCATTCTAAATTCTGATCGTTCGTGTGGACCATGACGTACATCCAACAATATGATCGGGTCGATGATCATCAAAATCGATCGGTGTTAAACGACCCCACGAGACAGCCCAAGCCCAAGTGATGTCAGTCAAAGAGATCCCGATTCGATTCGATTCGATTCGAATCGAATGATTCTATCGTGCCCGCCGTTTTCTTTCACAAAAAGACTCTCCTCACATCGCAGTGAGTTCGTTTACTGCATAGACTTTGCCATTACTTGATGTCGGCATGTATCGCTTCTTCCTCCTCCCCACATGCGTCGCACTCTCACCTGCTCCTCCAGTCCAAGCCCTAGATCGTGCACTCATCGTAGACGTCTTCTTTCACAAAAGACTCTCCTCACGTCGCAGTGAGCCGAACCACGTCCATTATAGCAAAAACAAGTCGCAATACGTTTATAACAACGAGTGATCCAGTAATGTAACAAACAACCCAAGCAAGGTTATGTAAAAACAAATGACATGGTGTGTGAGCATGCATACCGAAGCAAAAGAACAGCATGTGCGCGTGTGGGATAGGATTCCGGAAAAAAAAGCGTGAATGGATTGAGAGGGAATACAAGTACCATGCGAAAATAGAATGTGGAGAGGCAAGAACGAACGAGCGTGACGTGGACAAGAACAGAGAGGAAGAGAAAAAGAAAAAGAAAAGGATATATAAATATCATTCAACGAGAACACGAGGAAAAAACTTAATATAGCATCAAATAGGAGCAGATCAGAGCAGACGCGGAAAAACAGATGAGGCTAATATTGAGCCTCCTGCGGTGAAGGCGGTGAAGGCGGTGCCATATGCCCATGCACAGGCACGGGCGATGCAATCGCTGCCCGTAGGTCATACCCCAACCCTGCATGATCAAACGGTGAGAACGGTCGCGTGTCCAGGCGCGCGTTGGTGTTGGACACGGACGGGGCTCTCTGCGGCGCCGCAGGCGAGAGATTATCGAGTGCGTTGACCAAGCCCACACCCAAGTTGTCATAGTACCGTCCGCGCAGGTCGGCTTCGCGCGTCTCCTGGATGTACTCTGCAGGCGGGCGTGGCATCAACGGGGGAGGCGTCTCGTTCTTGGGTGTCGCAGTCGCATATGGGTGGCGGGAGGGAGGCTCGTCATCCGCGTAGCCATTGAGTGTCACAGGTTGCTCAGCGTCGTACTTGGCGCGCAGTCGTGCCTTTTCCTCCGCCGCTGTCAAAGGGTGGAAGCCGTTGACGGTCGGAGGTACAGGTGGAGCCCGGGTGCTGTTGACACGTGGTGGGGAGTGCGAAGGCATCGGTTGCACGTGTTCTTCATATTGCTGCTGTTGCTGTTGCAGGAGCTGTGCAACTTTATCCTGTTCCTCGAGCCTCCTTCGCAGGATTTCTTTCTCCGACAGCCCACTCTCTTCAGGGGGTGGAGCTGGTGGCCCGACATACGCAGGTGCATCTGCCTGATCTCGTCCCTGTGCCTGTCCCTGGGCAGCAAGTGCTGCAGCGTCCTGAGCTTCGTACTGCCTCCTCAGCCTTTCTTTCTCGTTTAGGTAATTGGGCCGACTGCCGCTACCCGACGACTCGAATGGCGGGGGCATGTCCGACTCGCTCGGGTTTCCCGGGAACAGATCGTCATAGGCTACGGGCGTCGCCCCCACAGAGGAACCAGCCCCCGCAGATCCGTATTGCAAGTTTTGATTCCGGTCCACGGCGAGCTTGGCATCATGGTATCGTTTGAGCGCCTCTTTCTCTTGTTCGGCCGAACGATAATGGGGTACGCGTGATGGTGGAGGCGAGGGTGTCGTGACGGGGTTGTTCGGCGAGCCGGTGCGGTTGTTGGCATTCGACGACATGGAAGAGACCGCGTGTTGATACAGGGCAGCTCCAACTGAGATGCTGGGACCTGGTACGACGGTGGACGAAGATTGTTTATCGCGGAGGCTCGAAGAGTTGGCCTCCGAGCTGCTCCGGCTATGACTGGGTGGAGAGGAGACACCAAACGCCTGCGTGCGTTTCACGGTCGCCTGAGCTTGTTCATACAACCGAACCTTCTCTATTTCTGCGGTTGGCCAGGGAGAAGACCTCTTGGGCATGGTAGTGGTAGATGAGGGAACCTAATCATCCGTCAGTTACTCGCTCGAGCGTTGGAAACCAGCAACCTCACATCGCTGGCCGATACTGTGTTCGCCACCGCAGCAGCACCCTGTACCTCTTGCACTCGCTTAATCGCGTTCTCGTACAACAACGTCTTCTCGTTTGCAGCCGTCGGCCACGGCTTCTGCGTGGGGCGCTCGCGCGGAGCTGGTATCGCCTGGAGGGTGATCCCATCTTCAGCATCCTTCTCGCTGATATTCGTGATCGTGAGTCGGTTCTGAGCGTTTGCGCTCGGTCGTCTTCGTCCAGGTCGTGGCTCGGCAACGCCCACATCTATGCCTGTCGTAGCCAAAGTGGCGTTTTCTTGAATACCTCCCAGTCCACCCCGAGAATTTGGCCGTCGCGCAGAACCGTACCCGGGATGGTCCACGGTTGCGGCTGCTTTCGTCCCGGCACGAATTCCGAGGACGCCCAGTTCGTCGGCGTCCGGTTGTGCATTCGCGGCACCATTGAGTCCGGATGGTGCAATATACTGGATGGACTGGGTGGGTTGTAATCGGGGGGTGCCGAAATCGTTCACGGGGTGGGAAGATTCGGCGGTCTGAGGTCGGACGACAGAGGAAGTGATGGGTACAGTTGCTGCCGGACTCATTCCGCATAGACTAGGCGCAGGGCCGATGCGCCTGTTACCGATGTTAACAGGCGTCAATCACACAAGAACAAGCACGTACCGAATAGCTTCTTCCGATACGTTCCTACAAGATCAAGAGAATGGTTCAGAATACGTCTTTCTTCTGATGTGGGCACCAAGTCTACCCACCGAGGCCAGTTTGACATGATGATAGGCAACTCCATCGTGACGCTCTGCATCTGCCCGATCCACGCCCTCACGATAATGACATAATTGATGTCGATATGTCTCGCTGCGTTCAATGTCGTCGTGGTGTGCGTATTAGGGATTAAACACCCCAATTCGGCCTTGTGTTGGGTGCCGTTGTACAGCGTGACGCTGAGAGGGACTTTTTGTTCTCCAATATTGGCCGTCTTGGTTTGGGGTCCGCTCCGTTTGGCAGTCGCTTGAGGGCCAGCGCGAAAGATGGTGGTTTCTCTCAACGTGAACTCGAACCCACGGAGCACGACAGGATGGATGGCGTCGGATTTGAGGATGGCCATGACGGAGATGCGGTCACCAGGCCCAAAGCACGTCCGGTCGCGCTCCACGGCGAGGTGGACGCCGTCTTGAAAGGCAGAACGTGATTCGTGTTGGGAGTAGACGGGCCAAGTGGAATGTAATTCGTGTTTGTCGATGATGATTGTCGTTGCTTGTGATAGGACGGCGGTTTTGCGGCGGCGAAAGAAACCCCTGTCGGAGGTTAGAGAAGCTGGTTCAAATTTGTGGACCAGACTCACTTTTTGCCGAGCGTGCATACGGTTGCGACGAGTTCGTATCGGATACCGGCTGCAAGAAGGCTTTCAACAACGACATGGATAAGAGCCAGACCATGAAAGACGCACCACCCTTGTCCAATGCAATGCTGGGTGGTATAGATTCAGGAATGCGAATCAAGAAAGGGAGGTCTTGCTGCCATCAGAGCATCAGCATCAACGGTCGTGCACGGAAAACGTGATCACGCACAGATTGTAGGACCGAGTAGTCTTCACCGGATTGCCAGAGCGTGACAGGGCTCGGACCAATATGGTCGTAGTACGCATTAGTTTGACCTCCACCCGGTAGCGTCTCGATCTTTTTGAGTTCGACGCGTACCCACTTGGCTTTGGCGCCTGCAGGCCCCACGCGGACTTCGACAGCCTTCCACGCGTCGTGGGAAAAAGGGTTTGGTAGGGCCAAAATAAAAATGGTGACCACGGGACGGGATTGATTGCGGAATGATGGAGAGATGGAGAGATGGATGGAGCAAGTCAGGGGAGACGCTCGCAGGGCTGAGGAAAAGGGACCACATACCCCTTTGACGGCAGCCTGTGGTCTGTCCCTTGCACCGGGTGGAATCCCAGGATAGCCTTTTCACCGAGCATTGCGGTACGAGCGAGCGTCAACCGTGTGTTCAAGTTCGAGAACGACGTACTACTCACCGACGACAAAGTCGACGTTGGGCGGGGGTTGGAGCGCACTTTGATTCAAACCACGTAAGTCAAGCAACATGGTCGATTAAAAGATGGGTCGTACATCCGCACATTGGCCATTTTTTCCTGGTCTTCTTGAGAAGTCGAGAAGCTTGTGAACCAGCCAGTCGAAGAGCCGTGAAAAAAGAAAAAAAAAGTCGAAACAAAAGGCGAACTTGAATACGTATTAGAAACGGCTGGTGAACGTCGTCGTGGCCGCGTGTCGAACCTCAAACGTTCATCGCCGCGTACGGGCGTGATGGGGAGACAAAGGTAAGTGAGCAAAGTGTACAAGATCGCCAAAGGTCAACTTAAATGTCTTCCCGCACAGCCTTTCAAGTCACATCATTATAAAAAAAAATATTAGAGACAGGGACAAAAGTCTAATCAGAACTTGAATTCTTTGCCCTTCCTCGTCTCCCGTTCCCTGTCCATCTTTTGCTTCTTCTTCGCCATTTCCTTCGCCACCATGTCCGAAAAGTCCTCCTTTGACCCTGGCACGCCAGCTGATCCGCGAGAGTGCTGTTCATACTTTCGGCGGAGTTCTTCTTCCGAGAGCCCTTCCAACTCCGATGCGTCCAACGAGACCTCCACGCCGTTCGCCTTTCGCTGCACGATCACACGTTCGTCAGTCAACACGTCCAACGAACCAAATACAACCGCACCTTTGTCCCTCTCTCCTCGCCCAGGACGGGTATAGACGCACCAGCGACAGCAGCAACGTCGTATCCTCGCTCGCTTCCCATGAGCCCGCGCACCGACGTTTGCTTCTCCGGAACGACCTGATACAACGACCGTGGTCCTGTGTCCTCCTCTCTCTCCCTCGACGGTGCCGTCTTCCGAAGTTCCAGGAAATCAGGCGTCTCGAGTCCCCCTGCCACAGTCGATACCACCGAAGTGAGTCCTGAAGGGGTTTCCAGACCTGAGGGGGTTTGCAAGCCATCCGCAGGCGCAGCCGCCTCGGGCGCTTCTTCCGCTTCTGATTCCTCTTCCTCCTCTTCCTCCTCCTCTTCTTCTATACACCCATTTCAGTGAACTCTGTCGTTGTATCATCCGCAATAAGCACTCACCTTCTTCCGGTTCGAGCTCACCCCATACGTTCTTATCAATCGGTTGGCCGATCTAAAGAAACCAGATGACGTGAATCCACCACGGATAGTTGCGAGCAGTCCATAAACGTACATTAACATCGCTGACTTTAGGTAACACGCCAAAGACGTCACCATACAGCGGTCGGTTATACTCGTCTAGGGGAGGTTTACCCCAACCACCTGGATGGAAGCCCCACTGTGCACCCTCCGGTATGGGCGCATTCAGACCCGGTATGCGAAGTGTCGGATAACTCGGTGGAGGCCCGAATCGTTGCATGCTGATGAGCCACGGGGGAGGTGCGAGTGGCGGGATGGACAAGGCTTCCACGAGTTCGGGTGACAAATCCCCAGGTCGCTTCTCCTTTAACGATGTCTCAAACTCTTTCCCCTCGTAATACCTGTGCAAAGAGCGACCCAGTCGATATTTTGCTGTGAATGGAACGGAGAACACACTCACATTTCCCCAAAGCCCGTCACTATAGGTTTTGTTGCAAATTTGAAGAACGCATCGTGCAACTTTTGGTAATCGATGTCCACCTTTCCCATCTTGGGCTGCACCCGCTCCCTCGTTTTTGCTTTGAGCGACATGTTTGCCTCCTTCTCCTTGATCGCATCCCTCATCGTGGCAATGCCAGTGTCTGCGATGTATGAAGGCAGTTGGAATGGTGGCTTTTCGATACCTCGCTTTCCCTGCAGATAATCCCTCTTCGCGCTCCAGTGTGCCGGAATGGGCACCGTATTTCTGTAGCACTTGAGGTGGAGGAGTAATCTTGGGTCCGCAGCGGATGGATCGGTCCACTCGACCGCTTCAGGTTTTGGAACAAGCTGTTTAAGTTCGGCGATGGTGAGTCGCGATAACTTGCGTTGCTTCTTTTTCGAAAGCGGCTTTTTGGGAGCGTCCGAGTCGTCCGAACCCGCATCCGAGGCCATGTCATCGTCCGAGTAGATCACTTCGCCTTTCGTGGGTTCAGCATCCTTGGTCTGGTGGAAAAAAAGAAAAAAGAAAAAAAAAGTCATGTCGCTGTATTCCGCGTGAGGGGAGAGGGCGCACCTCCGCGTACTCGGTTACAGCCTGGAACTTGGCAAAGATGTCGGAAAATGCCTCAAAGGCTGTATCTTTGACGTCCAGCTGTTCGACCACGTACTCGACGTCGCGCGCGCTCGTCTCCCCGTGGCCATTTGGTCGCTGTCGTCGTTCAGCGTGCAACGTAGCGAACGGGGCGAGGAGAACTCACCGACGACGACGTCTGATTCGAGGCGGCGGCAACCTTCTTCTGCTTGGCCTTGGCGCGACGTAGCTGGTTTCTGGATTTAATGACCTTTGTGGTTGTATCAGAGGTTGCAGGTATACCGTTCATTGTGGCGGGCATCGTTGTGACAATTACCATCTTGTCGTTGTCGAAATGTGTTCTCGAGAACGTGCGTGACGATGGCGAACGGCTTCCCGACGTCGAGGTTGAGGTGGGCGATGACCAAGTTAACCGCCAAAACTAATAGTAATTACGTAATAATATTGGACTCAATCACGTGGTCGATACAAATTTCTCACGGTGCTGACACAGAACAGCTCATCGAAGTTTTCGAGTCCGCTCTTCTTCCACGAACAAGAACGATGGCAAAGAAGAAGAGCAAACAGGTCCGTGCGCATTTCGTAGTGATAAGTTCGTGTTGACCAACGACGATCAGATTATTCGTCCATGGTGTTGGTATTGCGAACGAGAGTTCGAGGACGAAAAAGGTACGTTGGTCGACCTGCAAGTACGAGGGCGTTGTTCTAACCCTGCTCTCAAGTCCTCATGCAGCATCAAAAGGCCAAGCATTTCAAGTGCAACATGTGTCCTCGTCGCTTGAACACCGCAGGAGGTCTTGCAGTCCACATTCAACAGGTACACAAACTCGAACCAGACAAGTAAGTTTCTCGTACTCGATTCGTCGTCGATCTTATACCAATGATCATCGTATAGCCTTCCCCGAATAGAGAATGCTCTTCCTGGTCGTGATGGCTACGAAGTCGAAATCTTTGGCATGGAGGGTATTCCAGCACCCGACGTGGCAGACTATAAACGTCGCAAAGAGATAGAACTTGGTCTCGCAGCGGGTTCGATCTCTCAGCCACAGGCTAAACGTCCCAAGGTCGACAACAAACCCCTGTCAGAGGACCAGCTCCGTGCACAGCTCGAGGCCCACAAGGCTCTCATGGGTGCTAGTTCCGGTGACGCTGCTTCGACCGCTGCTCCGAGCACATCAGAGGGCGGAGCGGTGTATGGTGCACCACCTCAAGCATACGCAGTCCCTCCAATGCCTATCACGCCGATCCCTCCCACAGGCATCTCACCACCTCCTGCGATGGTCCCAGGTGCGCAACCCGCTCCGTTCGTTCCTCTTGCCGGCGCATTCCCAGGTGCGCCGCCTCCTTTCCCTCCTCCATTCCCCGGTGCACCTGGCATGCCCGGTTTCCAACCTGGGTAAGTCCACGCCTCGTTTGCAAGGTTTGTCTGGGTCTCGTGTAATTCATGCTGACAATTTACCTCCGCTTGGCCGTGTGCGTAATATGATGACACACCAGACCTCTACCCCCTGGCTTTGCGATGCCCCCTCCAGGTGTGATGCCACCCCCAACTGGCATTCCTCCAGGTATGCCCCCCTTCCAACCAGGCATGTCTCGTCCACCACTTGGACCACCGCCGGCGTTTGTCGCGGCTGCTTCACCCTTCTCCGCCTCAGGCGTAAACGGTGCTGGCTCGCCAACTGCGCCTCCCGTGGGGAGTGGCACACCCACGCCGGTGCCGCATGCAAAACCCGCACCGCCTGCAGGGTCAGTGTCTATCCAAACTCAGCCACCGCCACTTGTACTCCCCAATGCAGCCTTGGAACAAAAGTATGCGCCGTTCAAGAAGAAGACCGAGCTCAAGTATGCAGATCCGAATTTCTCTCCCGTACGTTTTTCGTGTCGTCTTTGTTTTGTGTCAAAGAATGCTCATCCATCTTCTCAGGAGGAGAAACGTGCCCATACGACCAAGTATTACTTTTCCAAAGAATCGACCAACCCGACGTCGTCACCCTCAGCGCCGGAGGAGATGCGAGGCAAAAAGCGTGCAAGAGCCGAGGATTTCCTGTAGACTGTTCTTCCGTGTCGGTCTCGGTCTTCTTTGCGGACAGTGCAGGTAGCGATGAAGTGGATGGTTTTTTTCAGGTTTCGGTCAGGTCATTGTTGTTCGAGAGAAGGCAATCTGGGAAAAAGGTGGAAAGAGAGAGAGAAAGAGAGGCACTGTTCTACGATGGAGACTTATGATCCAGTCCGTCCCATCCATCTTTTTTTTTACTATCCTCTATTTTCCCGAGCTTTCCACACTCATCTGATCCTCTTTTTTTTTGTGCCCCGTTTTTCTGTTCCGCCTCGATCATCCACTCCAGACCAATATTGGACGTGATGCTGAATGAGAAAAAAAAGACATGTACACGCATGTGGTATGAGCCTCGACTTTTTTTCTATCGTCTCTCTCTCTCTCGTTTCTCTCCCACTCTCCATCATTGACCCATTGTACAAGCGGCGGAGCGTTCCCACCCATGTGTGTGTGTGTGTGACACGGTCGGTTTGGTCTCTTATCTCATTCATTTTATTTCGTTTCGCTTTCCTTTATTTTACTTTTTTTTTCGTAGATTTGATGCTCTTTTTCTCTCTAATTGTCCTTGTTCCTTGTACCATGAATATACCATGTAGAGTGAATGTCCGAATCTCTCCTCGACGCACCAGCAATAAATTAAATTGTATACACCATCCACTAAGTAGCTAAATGACGAAGTACTTGCATCGATACATTCACGCCAACTCGGGCGGTGCCCACAAGACACACCGCCCGCTCGCATTGCCCGTCGCACACCGCTCTACCACGCTCGGATGTGAACACGTGACAGCTTGTACAGCCGTGATCCTAGTTGCGGCAAATCAATCTCGAGGCCCCGCACGCGTGCGAGGTGGACGACGACGTACCGCGTTGAATCCGATAGTTTGGCGACGCGTTCGCCCTGTAGAAGCGGGGTGCGTGTTGCGTGTCAGTCAGTCAGTCGGCGATGGCAATCCTCTCGAGCATGGGGGGGTGGACGACATTACCTTGCACGTGTACACGTCGAGCGCGTGATCCATGTTCCCGACCTAGGTCCCGCCTCCGTCAGCTGTCGTTTCCGACTCGACCATCCGCGAGGAACGCGCGGTACATACTGTGAAATGCGGGTAGACGTCCGGATTGGGCGTCCACGCAGCCCGCAGCGGCGTCACCCATCGTCCCTACAATATGTAAAATCCCATCGTCAGCGCAATCGAGAACGCGGGCGCACACGCGCGCAACGTACAGTCTGACAACTGTGTTTTATCCGGCTAAACGGGGTCAACGCCGGAAACACCGGCGACGCGTCGTATTTTCCCGCATCAAGTTCCCAAACTGTCCGTCGTCACTGATCAGCAAAACGTCAAGTCAATCGGCGTCAAACACGCACGTCGCAGGGTGTCGTCGTAACTCGTGCTCAAGATACTTCGTCCACGCGGATCCCAGTACGCCGCCGTGACAGACTTGCCGTGCGCGTGCTCGCTGCGCAACGCACCGCTCCCTTTTTTCGTCCCGATGAACGTCTGGACCTGCTCAAAGTCGAACTCGAACGGGCCCGTGGCAGGTTTGGAAGCCGACAGAACGTCCAGTTTTCGCGTGTCCCATATCCTGCGCTCGTTCGTCAACAATGATTAAAAAAATGGACGTGGAGTCGCTTACTTCAAGGAACGACTGTTGGAAGCGGTCAAGATAAGATGGGGGCTTGTTGGATTGATGCTGACGCTCCCTATCTTTTGATCCGACAGCCCGAACCAGCGCGATTGACTAGGACCCTCCCGAAGATCTAAATGCGTCACACCTCCGGCAGCGTCAGAGATCCACATTTCATGTCCGGAGGGAGTCAGCTCAAGGGAAGTAATCAGAACATCCGTAGACGAGTATATCTGTTGGGATACACCTGAAACGAAAGAAAGCTGTCGGATAGTGCAGTCGTAAGACGTCGTGTATAGCTAGTAGTGGATGATAAGAAAAATGATGACAGGTTGAGATGAAGTTGACTTACGCTATGCGAGTCTATTGGGTCTATCCGGATAGATGAAAGAGACGATTTGGAGGTCGCCGGCCAGTGCTGTTGAAGACGCCAGTATTTTCCTCCAGGTTCCGCATCGGCAGGCGTGACATCGTCATCTTCGTCGGCAACTTCTTCAACGGGAGCTCGTGCATCCCAAATGCCAAGCTGTCCATGCTTGTCTATGGAAATGTCATGAGAGCGACCGACCAAAACCAGATCGCTTACCTCCAAAAAATATCAAATCCTTGGTGGGCTCGGGATGATATGCAGCGCAATAAACCCTGTCTTGCGTGACTTTGGCTCTGGAAACGATTTTCATCTTCCCAAGCCGCTTCCTAAGTTCCTCCGTCTCCCTCTTGTCGCCTTTGTCGTTCGCACACACCCATGCATCTACACTCCCTATACCCCTCGGGATCGAATTGTGGGTGATTGCCTGAAGCGAAGCCCGTAGCGCACTCATCTCCTCGTCATCCAGTTCCTCCGCCGCAGTGAGCACAGACAAGTCCAGATCCTGCGCCCGAGGACGCTTCGCCACGCGAGCCTCCTCTTCCACCAGAACCCGCTCCTCCTCTTCCTTCCTCTGCCTGGTTGCAGCCTCGGCGAGCCGTTTTCGCCTCTGCGCCGGCGTCTCGTTCGGATCTTCCAGGTCATCTTTGCGCAGGCGTGCACTCTGTCGACGCGGCGCTTCCTCTGTCCGTGCACGTTTGGTCCTCTTGGCGGGTGCAACCGGCTTGGCTTTGGCTTTGGGAGCGGGCCCTTTGGCTTTGGTTGGCACGCCGAGTGTTGCGACGGCATCTTTGAGCTCGAGTTGTTTGAGAAGGGCACGGTTGCGGGCAATGTTTGCCTCGCGTTCTTTTTCGCTATATCGGGTTGTGTTAGATGCACTAGGGTACGCGGGTGAGGACGAGCACTTGCTAGGCTGATATTTCCGACATTTGGTGGTTTGGAATGAAGCGCGTCGCGTTATGTCACGGTCACAGGTCTACGACGGCGAGCTCTCGTCACACAAACCGTCAACCTCGAGTTGTGGTAAGTAGGAAAGACAATCAGCCGAGCTCTCCTGAGGCCTGATCCTCGCGGCCAAGTTCGTACGAGAAAATTGGATGGTACCCTGTCTTCGCGCGTGCATCCAAACTAAACGGATTTCGACTGCTCTCGCGAGCGTTGGTATCAACACCGTCCGCCTCCCGCTTGGCAGTACTGGAACCTCGGTCCAACCTTTGTCACAGGCACGCATTTCGAACCGTATGCGGGCGCGCATACGAATGCTTCTCCACGAGTCGTCCGCTTGATCGACATCGCTGCGCAATCCGGCACGGGGCGGTCGGAAGTCAAACCGGCCAATCGCATTCTGGTATGTCCGACGGTCAGACGGGGCCGTACTGTATGCCTGGACCAGACCTCGGAGATTTATATGTTCTTGGCGGACCAGCTTCAGAACGTCACCAACGTCGTCGGCATCGAGATATTGGACGAACCAGACGATTTACCTGAGGTAACTCAGTGATGGCATTGCTTTCAAGTTGGAGAATGTCCTCGATTTTGCGAAACATACATGTAGCTACGACTCGGGGTCCGAGTCAGACGTGTACGAATAATCCCCATCTGCTACTCCTTCCACCTCGACCTCCTTTTCCAGAAAAATATCTAGAGGCTGCAACCGGATGTTGGACCCAGACAGCTTTGCTATAGCATGAGAGTGAGCAGCCGACACTTTTCTGTGTACTGCATCCAGAATACGACTATTGGTGTATCTGATATCCGGATAGCCGGTACAAGCGGCTCGGGGTTATGCAGGACCTTGACGAGGCCATTGTCCTCGACCGCGAAGCTGTTGGCCTGCGACCGCAAGGGCATCCTGATTGGTCGACCTCGCTGAACAACCTTGCAGCTCATCTCGTCACCCGGTACAACCAGCTCGCATATAACTCACACTCACACTTGTCCTCAAACGCGTTTCTGTCCTCACTTGAGGCACGCTCAACACCCTTGATGTTGGCTACTGGCAGACCGCCGGTAAAATCCAGTTCGATAAAGGTGATGGCGTCGCCACACCGCGCGCTCAGCGGTTCTGGGTGTTTCTTCAACTCGGCGAGGATAACTTGATTAAAGAACTTGAGATCATTGCTATGAACGGCCGACGTGTGTCCGCCCAAGCGTGCGTAGCGGGTTATTGACATGTCCCATTGTCAAAGGACAAAGGAAAATCCACATATGGGTGTGAATGAACCGCTGCTGAATGCGCGTGCAACCCGTTCGGCCAATCGCACAACTGACACGCCAGGCTGCAATAATAAGCGTGTAGACAGCCTGCACACCGTTTGAAGCTTCCCAAGTGACCGGTTTTTCGAACATTGCGGAGGAGGGGAGGTGTCAGGACGCGTATATGGGGGTTTGGGCAGGACAGAGTGAAAGTTGTATACCTTGTCGTTTTGGCAAGTGCGAACGTGTCTGCTGGGCACCATGTCACATTCCAGTAGCCCACGTCGCTCATAGACTGTATCTTTCAAGGTATTTCAAGCCTGGCAGAGCGTCCACTTTTCTGAAAGTCCGACATCCAACTTCTGTTCCATTGCGGAGTCGATAGCGCGTACAAGCTGACACAGGACGGAACAGTGGACTGAATACGCAGCGAGAATGTTGCCAAGCAACAAACCCAGTGGTGTCTGACTCGCAGGTTCCTCCAAGAATGTCAACAACGGCTTACACCTGAGGAGCGAGACAACGAGTCCATGTTCGAGCGCCTGTGAGAGAAAGGGGAGGGCACCCATACTCTCTATCCACGCCCTCAGCAGTGTCGTTAAATCTGAGGCTCGCATCCACATCTCTGTTCGCCATTCGTGGTTGGTGATCATTGCGAGGACGTCAGTGACAGCTTCCACCATCCCATGGTGCAGGAGTGCGCGACAAGTGTCCTCCTGCGTGGAGAGTACGCTGATGATTCGCATATCCCATCCAATGCATGCTATATCCAGTTCACCTCCGTGGGTGAGTTCAGCCGCGCGATGCCGGAGTGAAACGACTGCAAGTATCTCTGGATCCCCTTCGAACAGGTTGAGTAAATTATTCCAGTACATGGAGTCGCCAAACAGGACCGATTTGAGTAGACATGAATGGAAGGCTGAGGATTCACGTTCATGAGTCGCTGCGGTGTCTCGGCTACAAAACCGGGGGTCAAAAGCTTCGACAAACCACATGGTACAGATCATCTGCATGACTCGTCGATCCGCTGGGATGGATTTTGACAATCTTCGGAGGTTTTGGAAGTATAAGAGCCTCCAAAACTCTAGAATGATGACCAAGTTGTCTGGGGCAACGATTCTGTTGTACAGGAAGAGCACCCACTGGCGGATGTCAGGCTGGTGAGTGCAGAAACCCAGGAAGAGTTGTTCAGCACAGAGACCACTTTATTTGAACTGCTCGAGCCACGAAGGGAGGGTGGAAGCGAGGCCCAGCAAGGAGAAGGCCACGACAGGCAAGGTGGGACCAGGCACCATCGGTATCTTGTTTGTGTCGAGCTGATTGTACCTTTTTTTTTTAAATTCATTATTGTCCTTTTTCAGAGTAGTACTTTACGTAGGACATTGTTACTAGCTGATTTACATTAAGGACACGATGCGTAGGTGATCTGGTTCACACGTGTCCTTGTTGGCGAAACTGATGAGGTTGTCGTATGTGTCGGGAATACTATCTATGCATTTGATGAGTCTCTGTGGGGTCATAGCACATCAGGACCACCACCCTAGCGCTATAACTGCATGTAAGATATTACAAGTGATTATAATTGACTTATCATTTGAAAACAATTATTTATAATATATATAAGGCCTTGTAACACTGTCCTGATGCCATGAGTGAGGTGCCACAGTGTCAGACAACGTTGGAATTGACATCAAATTCAGTTCCAGAGAGAAACTTGTCTTGCATTCTGAAGGAGGCGAAAACCTGAATGCTGATGGATCGCGTCACAATCGAATGTGACTGGATGTGACCCTGTTCTAGCAACGCTCAAAACGACAGTATACATGGTACTAATCGCTAGTACCCCCGCAACACGTAAAAATCAGGTTGAACAAATACTCGTCCACGACCTGACGCTGTCGTCGCCTGCCCTGCGCCGGGTTTTGCATCACCACGCTCAGCGGGATCGCCTGAAGCACAATCTTTCTCGACATGCCTCCGGGGAGAAAAGCCCTCACCAAGACCATCGGCCGTTTTTCATCTCTTGCCACGACTTCCGCCATCCGTCTCCACCGCGCGCTCGAGTACCACTCGCACGCACACTTGATCCCAAAGGGGTCTGCGGTCTCACCTTGGGCGTTCAAGGCGACTTCGGCGACCTCGACCCGTCCGCGGTCGAAATTCATTTCGATGAGCGAGATAAAAGCGGCCAACCGTTCGCGGTGTTTCCTCAGCTCGGCAAGGATAACTTGGTCAAAAAACTTGAGATCCTTGCTTCGCAGTGCTGACATTTGTCCATCTACCGGTGTCCGCCTGTCATCCATGCATGCCGATAGCAAAAAAAATCCACGTACGGGTGCGAACGGAACGCTGCTGAATCCGCTTGCAGTATTGCTTGTGCTTCCCGTTGCTCCAATCGTACCGCTGGCACTCCGGGCTGCAATAAAAAGCATGTAGACAACCTGCACACCGTTTTAACCTTCCCATACAAGTAGTTTTTGAACACTGCGGGAGGCCATAGTCTCAGCTACGGGTGATGTGAGGACAAATGTGATTTACCATGTCATTCTGGCAAGTTATAACATGTCTGTTGGACATATCACATTCCAGCAACCCACGTCGCTTGTTGACCACGTCTTTCAACACATTCCAAGCTTGGTGGAGTTGCTCATTTTCTGCAAGTCTGGCGTCCAACTTGTCTTCCGTGGCGGAGTCGACAGCAAGCGCAAGCTGATACAAAGTGGAACGGTAGACTGAATACGCGGGAAGAATGTTCCCAAGCAACGAGCGCAAATCGTCATTCCCCCTAGTTGACGCGAGCAACGCCGGACACTTGAGAAGCGAGGCAACGAGGTCCTCGTCGAGGGCCTCTGAGAGAAAAGGGAGCCCATCCAGACTCCCGATTTGCATCCTCAGCAAGCCAACCGCAATGAGCACACAATCCGCGGCGAACGTCCGCGTCTCTCCTTCCCACTCTCGGTCGACGATCAATGCGAGGATATTAGAAGCGGCTGCGATCATCCCACACCGCAGGAGCTCGCAGCGAACGTCCTTGTGCGAGGAGAGCATGAAGATGATCCGCAAGTCCAACCTGATGCACCGTATATCCAGTTCATCCTTGTGCGTGATTTCACCATCGAGATGCCGGAGAGAGACTAGCGCGAGTAAATTTGGGTCTCCTTCGAACAGATCCAGATCCAGCAAATTTAAGCAGTCGATGGAGCCGCCATCCCGGATCGCAGTCATTAGACACTCATGGAAGATAGATGATTCGCACTGATTTCCTGCGGTGAACTGCTTCCGGCTACAAAACCGAGACTCAGAAGTTTCAGTAAGCCAGAGGGCACAGATCATATCTAAGATTTGTCGATCCGTCAGGATGGATTTCGACCAGGTTCGGAGCTTCGGGTAGGGCAAGAGCCCAAGAAACTCTAGGATGGTGGCCTTGAAGAAGTTGCGCGTCTCGATGGTGGCGAAGTCTTCCGGGAGGATGATGTTTTCGTACGCAAAGAGCACCCACTGGCGGATGTCGGGCCAATGACTGCAGAGGCCCTCGGTGAGTTGTTCGTGACAGAGACCTCGCTGTTCGGATCGCTCGAGCCACGAAGGAAGTGTGGTAGAGAGTCCCAACAAGGAAGAAAATGCGATCTCGAAAGTCGTGAATGGAAAGGGATCCCAAGGAAGCAGGATTGGTATCTTGTTCGCGTCGAGCTGGTCGTAGATTAAGGCGACGACGCGTAGGTATTGGCCTGGATTGCATATATCTTGGTGAGCGAAACCGAGGATGCTCTGGTACTTGGAAGGGATGGAACGCCATTGCAAGGTATCTGTGTTGTTAATGAGGCTCTGCAAGGCCACATCGTCAGCGAGTGCTACGATGCTGAATGAATTGAATTTACATGAAATTCATCTTCAGAGAGACATTCAAGTATACGCAAAGACATCCCGACGACGACGAGGGTGAAAATTGAGTGGGTTGGTCACATCTTGGATTCTCGGTGTCGATCATTGTCACGCCGGAACCTTATCTGCCAGCCCTCAATTAGCGTTCATCGCCGGCAGTATGTCTTTCGACCTGTCCATGTACTATGTGTACGAGCTGCTTTGTTGTTGAAACGTTGACGACTGGAGGTCCGGAAGAACCAGATGCCATTGAGTTGCTTGGCATGATGAACGTAGCGCTCAATCGTGGCGCTGTTCGCACTCTACCTTCTCGATTGCCTGTATAACTGTGCCATGGCAACACCCGCGTCGCGAACTTTCTAACTTACGATGATCGAGGAATCTACGCAAGCGTCGCACCACCGCACCACCCGGCGGCATCCGATGCACTGTGTATGCAGAAGCAGAAGGGGTCAATGATTCCTACTTCCGCAGCGCCTTTGGGGGAACAACCCACCAGCTGAGGATGAGAAGGACCTTTTGGTTGGGGAGTGTATTTAGGTTGTATCCTACATAGAGATGTTCCACTCGGACGTGCAACAGGGATGATATTCAGAGTAATATACAATCTACCCGGCGGCCTGCGTCCGCTCCAACCGCTTGTCCACCACAACGGGTCGTCCATGACTCGTATGGGCAAGATCAGATACCCTATTCTCCCGCATCCGCGTCAGCAGCTGGACGAGCATCAACGGCGTCACCACCCCGCCCTCCACCTTCCTCGACTCCTCCGTCCCTTCCGCAGGCGTACCCACCCGACTCTAACTCACACTCTGGCTCTCCGAAAGCGTTCGCTTCAAGCTTCCTCGCGCTGTCGCCGTCGATGACGAATATGGTGAGCCCGTGTGTGCATGTCCACTTTTGAAGGCACCGCGTGCAGTCTCGTTCGCGTCCCCGTCTTCCCGATAGCGTTCCCATGCCGAGTAGACCGAGATGATCTCTTGAGCGATCTTGGCGACGAGGGACATGGACACGTTCAAGCCGGCAAAGAACCCGACGATATCCTGTGGTTTCTTGGCTTCGATGGACGCGTTGGATGCTTGGCAAGAGGATCGCCGAAGTGGGTTGACGTGGGCATCGTTCGAGGTCGATTTGTGTGGGACAAGGTCCCTCGTCGGATGGTGTAAAACGAGGGTAAGATAAAGGGCAGTGATGGCGAGCAGGTGTGGGGGGTATAAGAGACATAGGTCCGACCGATAGGTATCGTTGATGATGGACCTGACGGTCATCTTTGAGCACTCGGCACCAAAAATATGAGATGGATACAACATACCAGGCGATTTGGAGCGCGTCTTCGCTCAGTTCCAGTTGTCCCTCGCCCGTTCCCCAATACCATGATCCATCGTCGACCTCTGCGCTTACCTCGCCCGCTTCAGCCGTCGAGTCGTTTGCGCTTCCTTTTTTGCACAGTGCCGTGAGTGTGCGGTAGGGATGGAAAACCGTCAAGTCGCATTCCAGATCCGCGACGAAGTAAAATTCCATCTCTGCCAGCTTCGAGTTGTCAGAAGGAAACGATTTGACTCCAAAAGGTTGTTCTGTGTCTAATAGTATGCCGTGAGATGAATGCAAAGACAAAGACAACGAGGTGTACGGCTAAAGAACAAGCGGGCTTCCGCGACGACGTTCTTGATGTGCACGGGCGACTCTTCTGCTTTTTCCAGCGACATAACAACAAGCGGCGATGACGATAAACGGGTCTGTCTCACAGTGCGAGTTCTTGATGTAAAACCTGCGAAAAAAGACAATCGCCATCGCGATCACGCGTTGTCGAAAATTGAGTTTCCTGCAGAGCTTGAAGATGACTGTTTGACTTGTGCTTGAGTCGCCAGGGAACAAGTGGGCAGTCGGCTGAACGGGTTCGGTCGACGGAAAACTAACACTCTGGAAACTGGTCGAGTGATAGCTCGTGATCTCTGGCTCGATGGGTTTGAACATCAAGCTTTGGTCGCCATTGTGCAGCCCTCCAGGCATGGCATGGCTCGACATGTTTTCCGGCGCGTTCAGGCGCTGGGTAGCAGCCTCGCGGCCAAAGTTTTCAGGCGCGTTCTGGCGCTCAATAGCAGCCTTGCAGCCGTTTTTCCTCGTAGCTACGGGACTCTGGTGATCACGCACAGCGCCGCTAACGGAGGCTTCCATATCCAGACCAGGTAGGTCGAGATTGGGTACAAATGAGAGAGTAGGGAGTGACGACTCACTATTGGCTTGTTGCATGGTGGTGCTTCGAAGGGTATAATGCGACATAGTTGTTTTCGGATCTCTCGGTCTTCGACTGCCTCGACTGTTGGTGGGCTGTACCGTGGTGAAAGAAGAGGTAAGAGGGATGAGAAAGGAAAATTCCAAAGGTTGTTAACGCAGATAGATGTTACTGTAACCCTACTAAATTTTCGTCGTGTGAGGGAGAGTAGGTCGGGCGTGGATGGTGTCTATGGTGTCTCTGACGGCCCTACTAGATCTCCTCGTGGGTGCGGACATGGTCGCCAGTCCGTTCGGCGGGTCTCGTCCTGGATTTTGCGCTAGCAAAGGCTCATAACCTGTTGGAACCTGGACTAGACAGAGGGTAAATACTATACTAGGTAAGTAAGGAATGAATGTAATAAGTGGGGTAATAGCTTACCTCCAGTCGGAGAGGTGAACGAATGGACGCGTCGAGTATACGCGATGTCCGTAAAAGGAAATGTAGGAAAATAATAGTAAATGGTTATCTACAGTAACGTAGGTCTGAATCTCCAACACTTACTGGGTACACAGATGCTAGCTGGGCTCGCGACCCCGACGACTTCAGCTCAACCTCGGGCTACCTATTCAAGCTCGGGGGCGCAGCCATCTCATGGAATAGCAAGAAGCAGCCCACGGTCGCAGCGTCGTCCACCAAATCGGAGTACATGGCCATGGCGCACGGTACAAAGCAACTACTCTGGCTACCCTATCTACTCGCGGACATCGGCCACCTCGACGACTCTGCTCCCCCTACTCCCATTCTCGTCGACAACACTGGCGCCATTGCGCTCGCCAAAGAAGCTCGTTTTCACCCTCGCACGCGACACATCGACGCACAATACCACATCTCGCGACAGCAAGTCGAAGCGGGTACAGTCGCCTTCAGCCACGTACCGACCGCAGAGATGCTCGCCGACGGCTTCACAAAGCCTCTCGCACGCGACGGGATCACGAAACTGGTCGACGGCTGCGCCTTACGTCCGGCCTGAGGGGGTGTGTTGGAGATCTGACCGACCGTACACTCTACTTACCGTTACCCTACACTTTCTATTTCCTTTTTTGGACATCGACCGCGGTAACACGCGTTCTACGCACTTCCTTTCCTCCAGTCTCGTATCACTACGACTGGAGTCTAAACCCTAGATAGAGACCGGGTTCCAACATCAATAACCCTATGCTTACACCGAGACCGACATGGAACCACGGAGGGTCGAGAAAGATAAAAGATGAACATATTCTATGAAATCATCATCTGATCATGGAATATGTCGGAAAACGATGTCACTCACCCTCCTGTACTTGCAAGGCTAAGAACGAGTGCAATCGCGACATTGCATTTTGCAGCTCCACCGGCGTTTGAACTGGCCCATGCGAGAATAATAGGATTGGGCATAAGGGTACTGATGGCGGCAAGCACAACGCCAACCATGGCAGCACCCGGTTTCGTTTGCGTGTACAGAACAAGGTACCCCACCACGGCGAAAGATGCACTGGTAGCAACAAATGGTCCCCTGTGAGTCAGTATTTAGCAGTTCCGTGATATAGCATCTTTCAGCCGGCGTCAGAAATGATGCTGTATCCGGGTTCTAAACAAGATCACTCATGATATGAGGCTGAAGATATGAATGAGTGCACAAACATCATGAATAAGGAAATGGGCGACAATTGCTGCAAGCACTGTGACTATGAAAATCCACGCTTGAACGGCGGTATCTAGTAATAGTTAGTGACCTACCAAGACCCTCGAGACAGAACCGGTACTCCAATTGAGAGCATTGCATCTGCAGTTGATCACAAATGACACACAATCCATTTCCATCCATGAAGGCCACCGATCCTATCAGGGGACAATATATCGGGACAATGAGAAGCCACAAAGTGCCACCCTACCCATCCAGTTTCTCAATTGCATATCTTTTTGTACATGAGCATTATGTTGTACTAAATCAAGAAAAGAATATCACGCTAGAAGCCACTGAATGCACCTCCAAGAGTTGCAGCGGATGTGAATATTGCAAGACGCTTCACCCGCTCGGCGCGGGGATACCACAAACAAATGTAGTACATCACGCCAGGAACCCATATGCTTACGCAAGGAGTTGATGATATGTCTTCACGAGACACATTAGAGTCGTGACTAGACCCCAAGCAAACATGATTGTAGGGACTAGGGGCACCCTTGATCAGCGCCAAAAGTTGCATCGGAGAGCGGATTACTGTACTCCATCGAGATGGTCGAGCGATCTTTAGGATGATATTTCTGTAAATGCTGTTTTATTCATATGTCAGATGCACGTTCACTTCGACTCACGATGGCACTTGTCCAGCACAGAGTGCAGCCTGAAGAAGTGTTAGTCGCATGTGGTCGTAAGGTAAATATGAGAAAGCATCGTGCGCACGACATAAACCGCAGAAACGATGTTATATCTAAGTCCAACAAGTTTCAGGTCAGTTGCCATGCCGGCAATCCTGGCACTTCCTGAAGTCGGTCGGTGTCAGGTATATACGAGCATGCTCCAAAGGATCGTAC
>JBBPMK010000364.1:0-22508 GCA_038090295.1 Boletus semigastroideus | reverse complement strand
GAATCCGGTAGACCCGGATATAGACGGATACGTACGATTAGGACGGACTTGACACGGACTTGACACGGATGTGACACGGACATAATGGATGCCTTGATACACTGTTGGGACAAACCACCTGGACCTAGAAAGTGGGGAAAACCAAGGATACGAATGTAGGGAGCTGACGGCTCCCACAGCGTCCGCGTCACGCCTCAGATACGCCGTTCAGCGTGGAATCATCGTTTCATCTGGACCCATGATCGGCTAGCGTCGGTTACAGGTTCAAATCTATCCCCATACAACTGATAACGTCTCGGATCTACCGTTTGCTGAAACTGCGCGCTTTACCTGGTGGCTGGCAACAACTGTGGGTGATCCGATCCTGTGGCATCACCGTCGCCAACTTGAAGCCGTGCCTTGCCTTTGCCAAACTTTCAGAAATAAGCGCTAGTCTCATGTCCGGTATCGGAGACACGTTGCTTCCGGACGCGTGCACAAGTCCGATAATCAAGGGATGCACGTCCTTGTGCAACTCAATAACGCTCCGTGTTGGAATCCGACGCTGTAACGTAGGGTTGAGACTCCAGTCGTAGTTGTACGAGACTGTGTTCTTGACAGAGGGTAAATACTGTACTAGGTAAGTAAGGAAATGTAAGAAAATAATAGTAAATAGTTCTGCTGCAGTAACGTAGCGCTGGATCCACAACGCTCTGTACCATGTACATAGACGCGTGAAATTAGGTGAAAATCCGAGTACACCATGATCATGAGACTCTGTGACGGGTTGTTAGCAAGCCTCCCACTCCATTCCATGCGACTTACCATTTGCACGAGTGAACCACTCAGTTGACCCTATGTCTAAACATAATCTTTGCTTGCGGATCGGCTCTGATGAAGGTGGCAATATGCTGGCTCCTAGGGCGTGTCGCGCCGTCTTCCAGTTTGATGTCGTACGTCACAACAATGTGAGCCAGCATCAACTTTACTTCGGTTGCAGCGAAAAACCGTCCAGGACTAGTGTCATGATCATAGGATCAAATTTACGTAGAAATTGAGAAAGATATAAACTTACCATGCGTGCTTACCGAGTCCAAAGGCCAAGAATTCGTTCGAAGTCGACGTCAATTTGTATTTCGGACCATCTTCGTCCTCCTCGTGCATGCTGGCGAATCGAAAAGGGTCGAATACATCAGGGTTCGCGTAGAACTTCTCGTCGTGGTGGAGTGATAGGGTGGCCGCAGCGATCATCGTCCCTTTTGGTATAAAGGTACCATCAGAGAACTTGAAGTCTCTTAAAGCCTTGCGTGAAAGGGATGCTAACGGGCTCAGTACTCAGAGACACGTCCTCCGAAAGAAATGCGAGGATAACTACTGATCACCATTCCTTCCGTACGTAGGCACTCCTTGAGGAAACTATCAAGTTTCTGCATCTTGCCAAATTGACCATCCATATTTCTCGACGATAGCCTCAACTTCTTCGCGAAGCGGTTGGATGTACTGAGGGTACGCTGCAAGGTAAAGCAGAGCATGAGTGAGAGACTATGGTTTGTAGTCATGTTAGA
The DNA here is from genome assembly GCA_038090295.1 of Boletus semigastroideus. Taxonomy (NCBI): domain Eukaryota; kingdom Fungi; phylum Basidiomycota; class Agaricomycetes; order Boletales; family Boletaceae; genus Boletus; species Boletus semigastroideus. The sequence goes on along the minus strand of JBBPMK010000364.1, from coordinate 20,964 downwards.
TTGGGATGATGCTGCCACAAGGCTCGGACCTACGTTGGCAGTTGTCTAGGGCATAATCGAGGCTCAGGATCCATTTAAATGCATTCATATTTGTACTCACGTGAATGGCTGCAAAAGTAACGGCTAGCACGCGGACCGTCAAACATTGCACGGTCTCATCCGGTCCATTTTCTTCCTCCATCAACCACGATAGAAGGTCGTTCTATCAATATTCGCAATGAGTGACTTCTCATTGACATGAGAAACCACGAACAAGTTTATCGTCCCACTCTGTTCCATACTCCTTCAGGTATTTGCGTCGCTCTTCAATTATTGGACCCAGAAACTTCATAGCGCGATTGATGCACTGAGGGACGCTTGAGAAGCGACGAGCAGCCAATCTATGGTGACATAAGGGGTACATCGATGGTGACCAGTAGCACTAACTCACGTTCGCATGAATTCTGGTAACAGTCCAACTAGAACGCCTCCTGTTATAATGTGAACGGCGAACCGCATGGTGAGATCCATCCAATCAGGATCGCGGCCTGGTATCATCGAAATAAGATATGAGGGAAGAAAGATGAAGACCAACAGCATACATAACGGGAGGCCGACGAATGCTCTGTTGGTCGCCCTGCAGACCACCTTTTCGACAACACGTGACGCTGGTGTGCCCTTCCACTCTGAAAGCATCAAGCCGAGTTTACGGCAAAGTACCCACTAAGTCACATTCCTCACCATTTCCTCTGAGGTCCAGAACATCTGTGAAAGACGCAACTATCTCATCTCTGATATGGAGACACATGATATCAAGATTTCGGGTGAGACGGGAGCGAATGACTGCGACGTGGCAGGGGTTGTGCTGAATTTCAGGTCTCAGCAAGTGCCTGACCTGGATTTGCTGCTGAAGATATCGGAAACAATTATTTTACAAGAGTGCTCATTCACATCATTGATGGCTTCCGCGAACGAAAACACATCGGATGCTTTCACTATCTCTTCAATGTGCTCACGATTGCTTACAATGACTGTCCAGCGCTGGGGTTCCGGGACTTTGAATGGCGCAGACTTGTACTATCGAGAGTTAGTTACTCCACAGTGACCAACGCATTCACGGAACTTGCTTTTTCATAACCTTGTTGTATGATATTTTGAGCGTTCACTAAATACTTGAAGCTAGCCCACCAGGAACCAAGCCAAGTGCTTGAGCCTACAGTGGGGATTGCATCAAGCCAATGCAAATCACAAAGACACCATTCAAATCATGATGTTCTAGCTTTGACCATTGGCCACACTCACATGGGGACGTTGAGACAATTTTGCAGCTACCGTGATGGCGACGACCAAACCGATGCTACCATAGGTAACGCTTGGAATTGCGGGCAACTCAGGCAAGTGGAAATTCATTGTCAGCGTTGTGAGGAGAGACGGGGCCTTGTTCGTAATCCCTGAGCGGAGTAGTAGCCCGGAACCACAATTGGCATGTGGCATTACTTCCCATACGAAAATTCGAAGTTCGGAAGCGATCTAATCTGCATCATAGGAGTTACTCAGGACCAGGGCCTCACGAGTTTACCTCAAAGATATCCTCGGACATTGTCTTGTGAAGGAAGTACATATGTTGACAGGTGACAGTGCGAACGCATTTCCACCATGGGCCCAAAGCGTCAGGTTCGTAAAAAGGAAGAGAAAGCCAAAGCCAACTTGAAACCGACCTGAAAGATTCAATCTAAAGACGGATGCGATCCGATGAAGAGCGGCTCCTGGAAACCGAACAGGCTTGGTACATGTTTCGTCCGGTCCGAGATCCTCTTGATTACCAGGTAGACTTGGGTACTTGGCCGCGTCGCAGTGAGCACGGAACTACAATACATTGGACATACTGGCATGTCGGATCCGCGCACGGACTTGCTTGGCTCATGTCGGATCTTAACGTTACAATGACCGGCAGCGGCGTTCTCGCAGCAGCACGTGTGGCCGGGGGCTAGAAAGGTCTAGAGTGAGAAACTTAGATAAGTGAAACGAGCGTATTGAGCACGGTGCCAGGACCACGCACGTGCACGTTTAACGGGATGCGCCTAGACAACTTCCGTATGGGGAGAGACAATCGGCCGATCATATCCTATCGCCCCATGTGACAAGATATGCGAGTGAGCGGCTTGATGACAACTGAATTGTTATTGCATGCAGGGGCAAGCAACATGTAAAACCAATAATTCGTTGATCCGAAATGAAAATGTTGTTAGTTCGTCCGTCCTGTGAGTTTGAGCTTGACAGAATCGCTAAAAAGTCAAGTTCAGTTATCCAAACCAATTTAAAACCTTATCGTCTTCACGATTCATGACTGGCACCAGCGGAAATGAAGTGTCGTTCGGTGGCAGTATCCACGGCTGAGTTAGCATTGTAACAGAGCTTGCAAAACATGGCAGCGTCTCCAGTCAGAGAGCAATTTCGCCGCTGTTGCCGTCAACATGAGGGGATTCTGCCTACTGTGCATAAACACGTCCGCATGAGACGGAACTGAGGTCGGTTCGTAAATGAGTGGTGCGCGTATGTGAGCTCTCACAAACATCGCATAACCCCTGCTGTCTGTTAGCAGGAGTGGAGGAAAGATTCCGAGGTAGAGCAATACGCATTCCAGGTCACAAACTGTGCTTCCGATGTCCAGAAAAATCAGCGGACAAACTAGGGTCACAAACACAATTTTGGCAGCCAAAAGGTCATTTAGAGGTGGGATTCCACAGCTAACCCTGTCATAAAGCTCCCGCATGATGTTCCGAAACGGAGTCTAATTTCGGAGCGTCGTTCGGGTACTGTACCGGGACACCTGGGGAATACGTCTCTAAAGACAGGTCGATTCTAGCAAAGGTGCAAATAAAGATGGAGAATGCACTCTACACCAAAAAGGGTGTTCCGCAACGTCTTGGATTGGGAGAGCAACTATATGACAATAAGTTGTCCAAAACTGCATCTACTACGCTTGGACATGAACATCCTTCTCACTGGAAAGTGAACGGCACAGACAACTCACTCAACGTGTGCACCCACCCAGCTCGCAGATGACTTTCATGAAGAATACAGCTCTTCTTTTATTTCGATGCCTGGCAAACCCACATGTCAGCCGGCGCCTTTTTTTTTTCTCGACATGACATTTTTGTCAACAACGTACCCAACTCCTCCCGCAAAGGTTTAAGTTCTTCCAAGTACGCCTGGTACTGCTGCTTGTTCTCCACCTTCTCCTTGATACCCTCAAATATGCGAACGGCAGTCGCGTAGTCGTTCACGCGCCGCGCCGCGCGGACTGCAGCCTCGATGACGTTAGGAGACGGAACAAGGTCGTGGGCAAAACAGTTGTTCAAGCCTCGTTGCACTTCGAAGAGGTCTTCTGCGCCTTGGAAGAAGGCGACGTAGCGGTCCGAGAAAGCTTCAAAGGTCTCCTGGCTGTGTGCATCGGATGAGGAAAAGCGCACCCTGGTGGGGAGAGCAGGTGTGACGCGACGAAGGGCTACGGTAGGGCGTGCGCGGAGGACGGAGGACACGATGCGCATGTTGGTCGAGAGCAGACGTTTGAGAATGTGGGAAACTCGACACAATTCCGGCTTCATCCGCTGTGGCTGTGAGTGCACTACCAACTAGCTTGAAACTCATCGGAACTAACTTTGATCAACTCGAGAAAGAAAGCTCGCAAGTCGAAAGTGAGATCGCATTACAAGATGTAGGAGAAAAGTGCTCAGTCGGCCCGCTTAAGCATGAGTCGGATGCCTAATATCCAAGACAACTCGGAGATCAATGACTGTGTAGTCCGACGGTGACATTTGGCTCTGAGAGAGGATGTTATATTTTAATCAATTCCAAACATGAAAATACAAGGAGATCAATCATTCAGGAACCAACTTTGAGAGAGTAAAAACAGTAAAGATAAGTGCCAGGGATGTCCAAGTAACCCTCTCAACGAGCGATCGGAAGATTGTTAATCCACCTTGACATCATGTCCTGTGATGCGACACGATGTATCGTCAATGGTACGTTATATACGTCACGACAGTACTCACCAACGTGGCTTCTGGCTGATCATATGGTGCCATATGCCTGAATGGCTGGTCAACCAAGCGCCAGTCAATGAGAGGCACCAAAGTTGGCGACGCACCCAGCTTCATAAATAATTGCGAGCGTCAAGTTACCCGCAGTAGTGTCAGCATGCCCAGCACTTCGAACCTCCCCTACTGGTTTCCCATCTACAGACCAAGGAGCGAACGAGGCCGAAAGGAGTTCCTCGTGATACAAATTATCAAGGCCAAGGATAAACTTGGTTTCGCCCTACGAATGATATAGATTGGTTATCACTACGGTCTGAAGGAACAAACACACCATATAGTTGCACATCAGATCTACAAGGAAAAAGGGCGTCGCGCGTGCGGATTAATTCACAGTAAAATTGGAACAGACGTACCAGCATTCCCAGCATAAATTAACACACGAATGCCATCACTGATCAACGTCGTCAGGAGCTTCGCACCGTTCCTCATGCTATCTCCCTGAACGTAGTTGAATTTTAGATTGACTGGAACACTACATGCTTCGAACTGAAGCATCGGGTCGACACCCAAGGCGGCTTTGTGTGTTGGGTTATTGAGCCATGTTGTAGCCCATTCAATTTCGGCATAGCACAGTGGTCCCTCCTTGTCTTCGTTGCATTTTTTGCGGGCATCGTAATAATTGTACCCGTGTTCTATAAGCATTCAAGGCTCAAGACCCAAACCAGTCACTGTAATAAATCGAGAAGAAAAGACGTACTAAATATAGGTCCAAAGACAGCTTGCCAGCAGAACGCATTCGCAGGGATGCACGTCAACCGTGACTCGAGACGGTAGCATCCCTCGATCATCCTCTCACAAACCAAGGCAGCCCCTCGAAGGGCATTGCATTCCGGGTTAGACGGATCGTCGTAGATGGCATAAGGACCCTCGCAAGCGTACTCGACAACAGATGGCATCTGTATGATCGGGTCGACGAGCCCGTTCCCAATCATGATCGATGCTAGGTGGAGTGGCACGAGTCCTGGCTCCGGCGTCTTCGTAAGCGCCTTGTTCTGCTCGTTAATTTCCGTTGCAATGTGTGGGATATACCTTCCTGCGTAGCTCTCCCCTGCAACATGTAGTGACAAGTGAGCGTACTGTGGGAAGCGCCTCATAAACAACTGAAAGAACGCATAGATATCCTGGGCGGCGGCGGGCGATGTGGAGACAGAGGATCCATCAGTAGTGTAGCTGTAGCCCGTGCCGACTGGTTGGTCGAGGAACAGGAGATTCGCACGGGTGTTCCAGCTGTGGGGATTGTAAACGGTGGTGTTACCGCCTTCGACGATATCACAAGGTCCGAGTTCAAAAAGAAGCGCAAGGGAAGAGCTGCAGCCTGGTCCACCACTGAGCCACAAGACGAGAGGGTCATCTGACGGGGAAGAACGAGATTCGAAGAACCTGGGTGAAGAGTTAGTCGGACTGGCGGGAAAGCAGAACATCTGTGAGTACCAGAAGAACATATGCTTCCCGTCGGTGATGTCGAGATAACCAGAGTATTGCTGAACGGACGGGTCACAGAGAGATGGTTCCGTCAAGCGTAATCGGTGATCAGGGAACAAAGGATGCAACACGGCGCTAGAATCATCTGTCCGCCTGTCATTCTGGCGGTATCAGAAGAGAAACTATTGGACCAACAGATAAGACCATCGCCATGAACATCTTCTGTCACTTCCTGCAGCACAACTTGGTCATTCTGGACTGCAGAAGAACGGAGCGCAAGGACGATATCAAGCAAGTATAGAGTTGCGACAATGACTAACAAGTGCCGTAGTATCAGACCCATGATCGAACCGTGATGCTGCTGAGCAGGGAGAATACATTATATATTTCAGCATGGCCCATCGCATGAGCGTGGAATCCACTCAGACTTTCGGGAACCATTTGACACGCCGCGGTCGCCAGGGCTCTGATAGAGTGACTTAAATAGCCATTAAGTTGATACCCGGCCACGTCAGACCGAAGTTCCCAGTAGGGATTCAACAAACTGTGGGAGAAGTATTGCTATGAATAGTTTGGATCGAGAGGGCGTGGTGGAGACCCCCTGGTAGGACCGACTACGACAGACCTCCCTGTCAGGACCTAACCCGGGCGTTCGTACAGCCGAAAGACAAGTGGATTCGGTAGTTTAGAACAGAGGGTGCGACGAGAGACGAGGAGGCTTGGATGCGGACCCTCACTCGGCCAATGACGTATGCTACGAATGATGACAAATCGGTGAATCAAACAAACCGAAGCGTGCGACAACTAGATAGACGTCGAAGTGTACAATTGTGCATATCAGCTCAGTCACAGTATAGAACTTGTTGCTCAAACGGATGCTTATAGGAGGAGCGAGGTACACACCGTCTCCAGGGATATAAAGCATGCAAGGTCTCACTCAGTCAACTCTATGCCGAAACATGAGCTTCGCGTGAGGATCAACTTCAACGAGGGTGCCAAAGTGCAGGCTTGGTGGGTATGTCTCGCCGTCCTCCAGCTTTATGTCGTATGTCATGATAACGTGGGCCAACATCGACTTCATCTCGCTCGCAACGAAAAAGCGGCCAGGGCTAACCATATGACCATGAAGTCAAGTCTCTCTAGCAGACAAACCGCATAAAAGCTTACCATGCTGCTCTGCCAAGTCCAAACGGTAAAAACTCGCTCGAAATCGAGGTCAATTGGTGTTTCTGATTAGCACTCCCATCATCCTCGCACATGTCGGCAAATCGGAACGGTTCGAATGTATCGGGATTTGCATAAAACTTCTTGTCGTGGTGGACCGAACGGGCCGCTGCTGCAAGGAACGTCCCTTTTGGTATAAATGTTCCGTCCGACAACGTGAAATCTTTCACAGCCTTGCGTAAGATGGTTGCTAAAGACCCGTTAATTAGGATGATTCACAAATAAAAGTGGAGTGAGAATAACTACCGATGTGTACTCCTTCGATGCGAAAGCATTCCTTCAGGAAGCTATCAAGTTTTCGCATCTTGCCGAACGCAGCTTTCGACCATCCGTCCTTCTCGACGATACCCTCAACCTCTTCGCGAAGCGATTGGACATACTGCGGATATGCTGTTAGGTAGAATAGCGCCCGAGCGAAAGACTACAACGTTGGGCGTTTAGTTTGGGATGACGCTATCAGGGGCTCAAACATACGTTAGAGGTTGACTAGAGTACAACGCGAAGTCTGAGCCGTACGCATTCACAATATGGGTAAACTCACGTGGATAGCTGCCAAGTTAATCATCAGCATATGACGTGTCATGGACTCTACGGTCAGCTCAGGACCTTCTGCTTCGTCTATCAACCATGATAGGAGGTCATTCTGTCAAAATTCACAGTCGGAACCTTTTCGTTAGCAGTGCCACGAACGGGTTTATCATCCCACTCCGACCCAAACTCCCTCAGGCGCTTCTGTCGCTCTTCGATTATTGGGCCCAAAAGTCTCATCCCACGCTTAACGCACTGAGGGACTTGTGTAAAGAGACGTCCAGCCGTACTGCTGTGGCGTAAGAGGGAATCGATAACGACGAACAACGCTCACTCACGTCCGCATGAATTTAGGCAAAATCCCGATTATAGTGCCTCCTGTTGCAATGCTGGTGGTGCTTCGGATGTTAAGATCAATCCAATCAGGATCGCGGCCTAACGTGACCAAATTAAGACGCAAACGAAGAAACAGTGGACAGTGAATACATAACGGGAGGCCAACGAATATTCTGTTGGCGGTTCTGCAGGTGGCCTTTTGGGCGACGGTTAGCGCTGGAACACTCTTCCACTCTGAATATTTCCAGATTGAGTTCATGACAAAAACTCGCCAATTCGGACTTCTCACCCTTTTCTTTGAGGTCCAGAAGTTCTGCAAAGGATGTGATGGCTTCGTCTCTGATCTGGGGACATGCAACTTCAAGATTTCGAGTGAGATGGTGGCGAATGACTGCAATATGATAGGGCTTGTGATGAACACTGTGTCCTAGCAAGTGCTCAATTTGAATTTGCTGCGAGCAACGTTAAAGAGAAATACTTTACGAAAATGCTTGCTCACATCATTGATAGCTTCCATAAAGGAAAAAGCGTCGGACGCTTTCGCCACTTCATCAATGTGTTCGGGGTTGCTTATGAAGACAGTCCAGCGGTTGGGTTCCGCGAGCCTGAATGGTGCAGACTTGTACTGTGAGAGTGAGAGTGAGAGTTAGTCATGGTACGCATTCACCCACAGGGATACACAATACTTACTTTGTCGTAACCATGCTGTATCAAACATTGAGCGTTCTTGAGAAACTTGAAGCCAGCCAACCAAGACCCAAGCCAACCACTCGAACCTACAGCCGGGATGGCATCGAGCTGACGAAATTCGAAAATATTTGATTGGAGTCAGGAAGCTTGTGGTGGGTCGTGCTCACCTTGTGACGTTGAGAGAATGTTGCAGCCGCTATCAAGACAGTTACCCAGCCTACGACCAAATAGGTGACACCTGAGGCTGTTGGCAAGTCTGGAAAGTGGGAATTCATCAATGTGCAGAACAGAACTGTGCCCCACACTTCCTAAAATAACTTCTGGGGGACGACTGCGTGTATGCGGAGTGTGGGATTCGGAACAGCCCGGCATGACTGCCCAGTAAGCCTTGAATATGTGGCGTTATACGCTGTTCCCAAAACAACAATAATAATCAGCAGCGCGGAGGTGTGGGGACATGTGTGGGGATAAATAAGGTGAATAAATTGAATCCGGTAATAAAAACTTAAAAAAGGATATCTCGACTCGGGACTTTTTCATTAGAGCCTTATCATTCTCCGTACTAGCAACGCAAGTCGGAGCCCCTAGTCCCCGTCGCCCAACTACTCTCAGGCTCGCAGGCTCGACGAGACATGCAAGATCATGGTCAGGTCCAAGGCTTGATCATAAAATACATGTCTGAAATGTGGTCGTTGATTAGCATTCAGGTTGGCCACCGAATGTCATTTCCGAGTCAGTATTATCATTGTAAAAGAGAAAACTTTGCCAGATCCCACTCAGTTAACCCTGTGCCGAAACATGAAATTTAGAGGATCGAGTCCAAAATGCAGGCTTGGGGGGCATGTCGCCCCATTAACATAGGGTCAAATCTCTCCATTAGGCGAACCACACAAAAAAGCTTACCGCGCAGTTCGACCAAGACCAAAGGGTGGATACTCGAGATCAACTGATGTTTCTGATCTCCTCGCGCAAGTCGACAAAGTGGAATGGTTCGAATACATCAGGATTTGATCTTCTTGTCATGGTGGATGGAATAGGTGGCTGCTGCAATGAACGTACAACGATACGTCTGGCAGATCGGACTGCACCGCGTGAAAAATGGTTGGCTCTATCAAGATGACTTGAAGAGATACACACAAGGTTGACCGTGTAGCCCTTGCTTGTTTCCCCTGTAGATAATTATTTACTATTATTTTCCTACATTTCCTTTTACAGACATCGCGTATCCAGTCTCACTGGAGGTAAGCCACTATTCCACTCCTTTATGTTTATTCCTTACTTACCTAGCTTAGTATTTACACTCTATATAGCTCGGGTCCCAACTTCCAGTCCCCAACAAGCATGAATCCGAGAACCAAGATACGCCAAGAGTTTGCAGTTGCTTCGTCACCGCATCAACTTCGAGGATTCACGCAGGTTCAACAGACCTAGTGGTAGTAGCATCATCTCTCATAGCATCACTAACTAGATTAAACCGCGAGTCGCTATACTCGCCGGTCGACCCTGTTCCTAAATATAACCTTGGCATACGGATCGGCGACGGCATAGCCCGCCATAGTAAAGTAGTATGCCAGCCCCTGGGCACACACACTGACATGATGTCGTACGATCTCCAATGGTTCCTTCTCCGTGTGAGTACTCATCCAACATCATCAGGCGAGTTTTTTTTTTGATCATTTTTTTCGACAGAACCAGAACCAGATTCGAACTGTGTAGCGAAATGGATTCGTATGTCACGACTCGGACAAAGCACACGCATCTCCTCGAGCGGGACTTGTCCGTGCCTCCCACGTCAGGGTTGGCTGATATTGGCCCGGAAGAAGGCCTTTCTTCATCCGGGAACTCAACAGGCGTCTGGCAATTTGGATCATGTTGTTCTCGGACGCATAGCGGCCGGCTCCAGTATCACACGACTCGAAGCCCTCGTTTCAACTTTCCTAAACGGTATATAAACTTGGAACCAAGAACTAAGATAAGCATAAGTAACTAGATTTACGTAGACTCGTTTACTAGAGCCACTTGTCTCTCATTCCTAAAATACAACTAGTAGGTCAAACGAGTCATTATACTTGGTCGACCCTGTTTCTAAACATAACCTTGGCATGCGGATCGGCGACGGCATAAGAACCCATACGCCAGCCCTTGGGCACATTCGCCCCATCCTCCAACTTCACGTCGTACGTCACGACGATGTGCGCCAATACCAACTTCATCACGGTCGTAGCGAGAAAACGTCCAGGGCTAGCAACGCCATCAATCGTCGTCGTAGAGAGCAGATAAGGAGAGTCGGCATCATACCATGCATGTCGACCGTGTCCAAAAGGCAAATACTCCGTCGAGGTCGAGGTTGCTTGCATTTTCGGACCGCCCCCACCGTCCTCGCGCATGTCGGCATATCGCAAGGGGTCGAATACGTCAGGATTTGCGTAGAACTTCTTGTCGTGTTGGATCGAAAGGGCAGCTGCAGCGATTATGGTTCCCTTTGGTATAAACGTTCCATCGGCGAACGTGTAATCTTTCAAAGCCTTGCGAGAGAGGGCCGCTGGCGAGTTCAATGATGATCAGCATGACCCTCGTATATGAACAACCTGTGAACAATCACTGGCATTCGATCCTTCGAGCCGCATGTGCTCCCTGAGGAAGCTCTCGGCCTTTCGCATCTTGCCCAATGCAATCCTCGACCAGCCGTCTTTCCCAACGACAGCGTCAACCTCCTCACGAAGCGGCTGGATGTACTGAGGGTTCGTTGCCAGACGAAAAAGCAACTTAGTGAAGGCCTATGAAGTTGGGTAGATTAGGTTGTGACGAGGCTATCGGGGGGTCGAACCTACGTCGGAGGTTGACTAGAACAACCCCGTCAGCTGAGAATCCAATGCACACGGTCCAAAACTATACTCACATGAACAGCCGCCAAGTTAACGAGCAGAATACGGCGCGTCAGGTACTCCACGGTTAAATCTGGACCTTCTCCTTCATCCATCAACCACGTTAGAAGGTCATTCTATTGTGAGTCTGCTTCCAGTACCACCTTGCTAGCAACGGGGGCACGAACAGGTTTATCATCCCACTTCGTCCCATATTCGTTTATGTATTTCTGTCGTTCTTCGATTACTGGATGTAGAAGCTTCATGCCACGCTTGATGCACCGCGGAACCTGCGTGAAGATACGGCCAGCCAATCTATCGTGAGGTTGTAAGAGCAACATCGATGATGATCAACGACATCCACTCACGTCCGCATGGATTTAGGGAACAGCCCGATTACAAGCCCGCCTTTGATAACGTCGAGAGTGCATTTCATGTTGAGATCTATCCAATCGGGATCGCGGGCTAGTGTTTTCAAAATTAGATGTGTAGGAAAGAGGTCGATGGAGAGCATACAAAGCGGGAGGCCAACGAATACTCTGTTGGTTGCCCTGCAGACGACCTTTTCGATGACATGTGCCGCTGGTAAGCTCTTCCACTCTGAATATTTATGAGTGTATGTGAAACGTTCGCCAATGCTAGCTCTTTACCATTGTCTTTGAGATCCAGAAGCTCCGCAAAGGATGTGTTGATCTCATCCCTCATCAGGGGACATGCGACGTCAAGATTGCGGGTGAGATGGACGCGGACGACCGTGACATGATACGGAGTGTGATGGACTCTCTCTCCGAGCCAGTGCTCAACTTGAATGTCCTGCAGACGACGTTGGAAAAAAGACAGTCCCTCGAACAGAACGCCCGCTTACGTCGTTGATGGCTTCTACGAATGAAAACGCGTCGGATGCTTTCACCACCTCTTCAATGTGTTCGCGACTGCTTATAATGACTGTCCAGCGATGGGGTTCTGGAACTTTGAATGCTGCAGACTTGTACTGTGAGACCGTGAGTTTGCTTACAATCATCCAAGACATAACTGGGACTTGCCTTTTCGTAACCTTGCTGGATGAAACCTTGAGCGTTCCATAGGTACTGGAAGCCAGCGAACCAGGAAGCAGGCCAGGTACTCGGTCCTACAGTTGGGATCGCATCCAACTGGCAAAAATCACATCTGGGTCATAAAACAGTTGGATGACGCTTACCCTGGGACGTCGATACAATTTTGCAGCTAGCGCAATGGCAGCGACCAAGCCTAGGACGCCATAGGTACCCCCTGGCAAGTGAAAACTCATTGAGGACGCAGAAAGCTTCTGTATCCTGTCAGAATTCTGTAATGAACATGTGGGGAAACTGACATTTGATACGGGCGCCGAAGAATCACAGAACGAAGAATCTAGGACATGGCGTGCTTAAATGCTACAGGAACTAGGGCTCGGTGGGAGTTGGGCAAAGGGTTAGACGGTTGGTCGAAAAAAGGACAATTGGCTCCTGGAAGCATAAACAGGTCGGATACCCGAAGTTGTGTTTGGCTGTATTTGGCTGTGTTTGGATAAACTATACAGTTATCGTCAGCCACATTCGCTCATCGTCTGGCACGACCAGCACACACACCTTGATACGATGTCGTACGATCTCCAATGGCTCCTTCTCCGCGTGAGTACTCACCCAAGCATCATCAGATGGCATTTTCTGATCATATTTTTTCGACAGAACTACAACTCCTTCATGGTCAAAAAGGTCGCCGAGGGCCCCGTCTTCTCCACAGAACCCGTAAGTCGACGTACCGCGCTGGATCGACAACCCTTCAATACGTCTTGACAGGGTAACCTTCGTAACCTCCACTCGCACAAGTCTTCTGGCCTTGCCAACGCCAAGGCAAGCACGACTGGCTGATGTACACAGTGACAACCATGTATTGACTTGCCGCAGACGATCGACATCCAGGACTCTCCCTCGGGCGTCATTCAAGTTACCGTAGGCAAGTCCAAGGCGAAACCCAATCAAGTCCGTGGTGCACGGACGACATTCACCATCCGCAACCGTTCCGGCGGGCGTCGTGCACTGGGTGTTGTTGCCGGTCTCGCAAGAAAGGATTACCGTCCTGATCTCCGCACTGTGAGTACTTTTTGATCTTGTTCATTTCCTCGGACGAGTCGACTTGGATACCACTCTCCTGCTGTGGAGATATATAAAAACGCACTCTCGTTAGAACTCGCTGGACATCGCTCGACGGTGTAGGAAGGCCGAGTGTGGACATGTTTGCAATATCAATCTAGTCCAGTTTCTGGACGATCTCCATCAAGCATATTTCCTTCCCGTCACTGTTCGCCACGGGGAGACGCTATTGGCGATGACACTTTTCTGTCCTTAACCATCCTGTGGTATCTTTTACTAACGGAATGTCATGGACAGTCTGCCCTCGCTCGCACATCTGCTCTCATGGCTGCACAAAAAGAAAAGAAGGCCCGACCACCAAAGAAGGCTCGGGGGAAGAAGGCCGCTGCATGACCGTTTTGGCGTGTATCTCTAGTATCCTCCCTGCTATGCAGTTTCATGATAAAAATAAGCGTCATTATGCCAACCAGGTTTATGCTTCTTCTCCGTTGCTGGGCGCTGAGCGCTGAGCGGCAACGGCGCAGTTTCGAGTTCGACCCATTATACAAATACAGTACATCCTTTCGTTCACATCAAGGTTCATTCGACTAGTTCAAACAGCCAATGCTTTCCCCATTGGCTGACCGATCCTCCCCGCAGCACCAAACGCGTGCTTCGAAGCCGACTGATCCTTGGAAGGCATCGTCGCCTCGAGTTTGTGATACACGCTCTCCTTGAGTCTGTTCGTGTCGTGACCGCCATGGCCGTGCTTATTCTCCTTTGGCGGCTCTTCCTCGTTGTGCGGGGGCGGGTGTGGTTGGTTGTGTTCGTCCCCCTGAGCAGCAGCGGGGCGCGGGTAGTCGGTGTTCTCGGTGGCGTCTGTCGCCGCTGGCGCAAACGTGCTGCCAAGGACGTGCGATCAGCGTCCGGCCGTGCATACGTAGGACAGCGGGACTTACGGGACGTGGTGGGTTCTGGGACGTGCGGTGATAGAGAGGCGACGACCGCCGACTCTCACTTGGCGCGAATCAGTTGTGCGTAGACTGCAGCGATGGTCAGTCAGCTTACAGGCTGGAGAATGTTGGGCCGATAGGATGTCCATGTCAGACATGGTATGAGTTCAAGGGAACTCGATGGGGGATGCGGAGCTGAATATATAGGATACGAGCGGACCGGTCGCGTGACTATCATCCGACACATCGCACCCTTGGCAAAGTCGGTCTAGACTCAATCGCATCAGACGGATACGGTCATGGTGTCGTTTTCGGTTCACATGTCCGTGGCATGCAAAGAACATCGTGATGAGGAATGACATGGACATGGAGCCTGGGATAAGTAGATGAACGAAAGAAAATAAGCGTTTTATTCTTCCTCCTCTTCGTCGCCACCCTCTTCTCTCTTGGCAGCTGCAGCAGCTCGCTTGCGCTTGACACGACCAGGGCGACCACCTCCATATGGCGACGTGAGTGAAAAGTCGATGTGCTTTTGCGAGTCGAGACGGACGACGAACGACGGGACGTTGACGATCTGCCTGCCAACGCTAAAGAAGTCACATGAGCACCTTTGTTTCCTAGTCCATACGCTAGTCTTACCGAATGTGGCGTTGTCGGATGAGAGTACGAGCGTGGTGAATACTCTTGGCGAGGTTCGTCTTGAACACTTGCGTTTGCAGGCGGCGTTCCAAGAAATCCTCGACTTTCAGCGCCAATACGTAATCGAGACGCATGCGTGTCTCGTCGAGCACGCCGATACGGACGAGACGACGGATGAGGGCGTTACCCTCGAAAAGACGCTTGGGGTCCTTGTCGTCGAGCTTGAGCAACTCACGGGCGGCACGACGGATTTTGGAGAGGATGAGACCGATACGCCAGATCTCGCGTTTGTTGCGGAGGCCGTACTCGCCGGCAAGCTAGACCGACGTATATGTCAGTCTTGTGTAGACGCGATGGAGGTGGGGGAGAGTACCTTGAGCTCGGCATCGAGACGGGCTGAACCGAATGGACGACGAGGGACCTTGTAACTGTAGGGTGATCGACGGCTATGAATGACGATGTCCACGACGATCTCGACGACTCACGTCTTGCTGTGGTTCCGTGGTGCCCTAAGGTAAAACGATGAGCACGACGTGTGGAACGTTGGGCACGACGAGGACGATACCTGGGCATTTTTCTTGAGGACGGATCGTGTTGTTGGGCTGTGTGTAGAGGTTGGTGTGTGCGCCACAACTGTACAGTTATTCTCAAGCCACCGGAGATACCCGGCGCATACACTCACACTGGACACCGTGCCATCCTCAAGACCGACTTTTGACGACGTGAGTGACTTCGCTTCCCCGTTAACGTTGCTGACGACGACGACGACGACGTAGCACTCGCGATGCCTCACTCTTTCGGTTACCGTGCGCGCACGCGCCATATGTTCAAGCGGGGTTTCAAGGGTAGCTATCCAGTCCAACTCTCTAGGCATGGATCCTATCCTGACGACCCGCACCAGAGCATGGCCCCATCAAATTGTCGACGTACCTCATCAACTACTGTGTCGGCGACATCGTCGACATCAAGGCCAACGCCGCCCAACAAAAGGGCATGCCCCACAAATATTACCACGGGTCTGTCCATTTCGTTTCCCCCCCTCGCACTTGTGTCTCATCAATACTGCAGACGCACCGGCATCATCTACAACGTGACGCCCCACGCCGTCGGCGTCATTATCTACAAGGTCGTCGGCAACCGGTACATCGAGAAGCGTGTCAACGTGCGGGTCGAGCATATCAGGCACTCCAAGTGCCGACAAGAGTTTTTGGACCGGGTGAAACGCAACCATGAAGCACACGTCGCTGCCAAGGAAAAGGGCGGTACGTACACTGCTGCTGCGTTTGTGGGTTGATGCTGACGTGGACGTGGTAGAACGAATCTCGTTGAAGCGGGTGCATGCACTCCCGCGTGAAGCCCACACCGTGTCGACCGCTGGCAATGCACCGCAGACGATGGTTCCAGTAGCGTACGAGACAAAGATTTAAAATTTTGTTTTCTTTTTCTTCGTCATGCAATCGTACATCATGTAGTCACAACACGACCAAACAATTTCTCCTCCCATCCCATGACGATGCCCAACAAAGATCGTTCACGGTCCCCAGAACGAGACGTTCCACTCCCAGACGGTGTCTCTCCCATCTCAGAATCAGACTACTTTCTCAAAAACACTGAATTCAGAGTATGGCTCAAGGACGAGAAGAACAAGGTCTGTTTCGTGCAATGCCCTGTGTCAGGCACGTTGAGTCTTTGAAACGATAGTACTTTGATGAACTCTCCGGCGAGAGAGCGCGCAGGTGTGCATGCATCGCCCCATATCATGATCCCATTGACGCATGATCCATACACCCGCTCGCACCATCATTTCAGCTACTTTCGCAAGTTCGTTCGCGCGTGGAACACGGGCAGACTCTCCAGTGCGTCCTCTGTCCTCTCACCTTCATACATCACACGTTCCTGAGTACACGTCTCCGCATGACGACCAGAGGGGCTGTACCGTGACGCCGCAGCCATCGCGGGTCCCGCCGTGAATCAAACCGCGTACAAGTGGTCGTTTGCAAAAAGGGGCTCGGGCGTGGACAAGAATGCGCTTCGTGCGGCGCGCGCGGAGGTGGATTCGGCGACGTACCGCCCTGCGGGGCCTACGGGCGGTCAGGTCATGGGACCTGCGCTGCCATCCGCGTCGGATCTTGTTCTCGCACGGGAAAGTGCATTGGAGGCCCGAGCCTCTGAACGTCAGCTGAAACGGAAGCGGGATCGTGTAGAGGCCAAGGAGCGTTTGGAGGACGTGGTCGGGCCGAAAGAAGTCGGGAGGGAGGGGGCGTTGGAGAAGAAGCGGGCGAGGAGAGAGAATGATCGTGCGTTTCGGGAAAGGGGGGACGATGGTTGCGAAGCCGACGAGTCCACATTGCTGGGCGGTGGTGATAGTTTCAAAGACCAGTACGTGCCTCCAAGGGTTTGCACCAGGCTTATTGCTGACGTTTGCCACAGCATCGCACGACGGGATGCCGCCCGAAAACGGTTCGAAGAAAAACGTGGCGCGACACGAGAAGACAAGGTGGTGACAGTTCGTGAACGGACTGCTGCCATGCGCGAGAAAGACAAGGCGACGATGGAGATGTTCCAACAGCTGGCTAAACAACGATTCGGATAATCTCCACTGATCTTTGTACATGGCATCGTGAGTATACAATCACACTTTCGCTCGATCACAATAATAGACAGCCTATCACTCTAGTCCTGTATCCATACAGGTTGTCAGGCAGTGCTACGCCTGCGCACCCTTTGACCCAGCCGAGTCAAACGTTCACGTAATGCCCGAGATGGACTCTGTACTGCCTTTTTGCCATGATTGCACGGCATGCTCCACGCCATATCATCAGTGCATGTACATCTCTGTTTTTAGACGGTGTTAAAAACCGAACGGTTTTAGACAATATATTAATACTTGCTTCATCAACGGGCGAGAGGTATTCTTGAAACACCGCGGCACGGAGTGCGGGGTTAGTCACTTGGAATGCGGTGGTGATCTGAAAGGACTGTCGGTCCTTGCTCCATTCTCATGTCGCTCGAGCTTACCCGCAAAGCCTGGGAAGGACTATCACATTCACTGTCGTCGATCTGCGATGCGTAGCGTCATCGTCAGCACAAGACTTCCGCCGAGTTAACGACTGACCACGGTGCTGGTGTCTGAGAACACCGAGTCGCGGGAGGATGACCGATCCACCTGTCAAGCGTGCAAAGTGTCCATGTCAAATCTTCTGCAGAAGTCTATGACGCACGAACGACCCACCGGGCTGTACGGCGGCAGGCGTTGTGCCAAGTTTGCTGGCAGACTGGCGTGTTTCTCAAACGGCCCTGTCATATTTCGTTTCCGTTGTTTTCTGGGGATGCTGATAGAGTTCAAATCGATCCACTCGAAGAAGCACAACCAATGAAGCAGGGCAGGGTGCAGGTAGCAAAGACGCGACGAGCCAACCAGCGGGGATGTGTATCAATCCTCCACCGGATGGCAACGACGTTATATAGTTACGCCACATGGGCCCCCCGTGACGAATCGCGTAAGGCTGGCAGGTGTCCAACCCAATCCCAGGACCAAGGTCCGCGGTTGCGGTGCGGATGAACCGCGTATCACCCTGTCTTGATGTTCTGATCTTGATGGTAGACATGGTTCCAAGTGGCGACAGGGAATGCGCTTTACCATACGTGGGGGGTGCGAAACGGGACCGCGTACATAACAAGCGAGGTCTGGGTGTACAATCACTAACAATGGGAATGATCTAGCCTTTTGGGAGACATCTGATCGTGGACCACCGTGAACGAAACGTTCCTTCAAGTTCTCTCTCGGAATAGCATCTGGTTGCCAGAGGAAGCCACCGTCCGGCTCAAGTACAACGCATACCGTTTTGCCTGTAGTAGGTCCCCGCTTCCGAACGTTGCCAGTGGTGGCGGCGGATAGCCTCGGTCTCGTTGGCAAGCGATCCGTGGAAGTTTCCGCCTGTTTTGGGTGCCGTTGAAGGTACTACATTCCATCAGCTTTGAACTTTGTTGACGAGTCGCACAGCGATGAGATTGGTATCTGCAGGGTGATTGGCTGGCCCTGGTACCGCGAACAGGGGCAGTACTGGATCATGATGGGGCTGGATGCGATCCCGCCCCTATTGGTTGGACCACGCTCATTCTATCTTAATCTGCGCGGGACCTGGCGCTAGACCGAGATCGCGCACATATGCAGCGAATACAATGATCAATACCCACCCGCTGACCTAGCAAGATGAAAGCCTCGGCAAGGTAAGACCATCCCACATCGAAAACCTATTCATTGGATGGCGGTGCAAGCCATTGTTAATGCCCCGGAATGTCCGAAAACTCACGTTGACGTGGAACGGGTTATCTTGGTGAAACGAAACGAAATGAAACGTAGTTGCGAGGACTTGAACCTGTACTTCATCTGTCTGAAACTGTTCCCTGTACTATACGTCCCTCGCTAGGATCACGTATCAGGACGCAGGAGTGCGTCATGCCAGCAGCGACGCTGTTGTGACCTGCAAACGACTTGCTGTGACGTGAATCACCTCTGGCTCGTCGGAGCGACCTCACTCGAGTCGCATGCAGCCTCCTCGTTTGACATGCCCTGCATCATGGAAACAAGACAACGCGAAGATGAGTCATCACATGACCTCAAGCGGCCTCGATGAGTAAGACTGTCACGTTTGTATGAAATCGCGACGTGAATTGCCACGTCGAATGGTGCTCGTCGTCCCATTGGTCGCGTCTGACATGCGGCGCGAAAAAGCGAGACCAACATGGGAACGGGATAACACCTGCACGTCGAGTGGCGCAGGCGCAAAGAACAGCACATCGCCCGTACGTACCTGGATGAGGTGATAGCGAGAGAGAGGCGTTGGAGGAAAAGTATATAGTAGTACACGTTCCAAGGAAATCGGCCCCCGCCCCGTGCGGATAAGAGGAAAGACATATGCCGGTCGGATACCAAACAAAGTGATACGGCGTTTGTTGGAGCCGCAAGAATGGACGAGCTGTGAATGGGGATAAGCAGGACATCCACCTGATCCCGGCAAAAAAAAATTCTTGACCATCCATGAGGCCGTCGCTGGAGCGTATCCAAAACGAGCGTGACGAAGAAAACTGGTCAGCTTGTTTCTAAAGATGAATTCTTGAATTAAAGTCCTTTTCAAAATGTAGGATTCCTTCCCCCCTTTGAGTCGGCTCTGACGCAAAGGAAGGTAATCCTTGCCTTCTGAACCATCGGTCGACTACGAGAGCCGATTGACCGGCGTCCACACGTGGCGTTGCCAACGCGGCAGCTTAAGTATAGGTGTGTTGCACCACCGAGGCTGTCCAAGCAAAGGAGCGAACGAACTGACTGATGGAGAAAAAAAAAAGTGTTTGATAATCTTTGATCGGTGTTGGGGTTTCCACTGCTCGGAACAAACCCCAAAAGTTCAAACAAGAATTTTGACTCAACTCTTTCAAGTTCTCTTCACCAATCGAAGATGGCCGAGCGGTCCGCGGCGCCTCACATCTCCGTAAAGGGATTTCCTGGATAGTGGGGCCAGTCCGTCATTCCCACGCGGGACGATCTGTCTCTTGTTTTAGACATATGCATCGCGGTCAACCGCGTGGACCTACAAGTTCGATTGATCGTTACCAGCGTGGTCCGTAGGTTCTGGTTTACTCCCAGAAACAAGGGTTACCTTACCCTGGTGAGACGTAACCCACTTGTGCCAATGATGTTTGGATACTTAGGTCGCTGAAACACTAACATCGGTGCTCGAGCAATTAATGTCAGTCGATGTGATGTCAAATTATTGCTCTGCCGCCCTCACATGCGAGTCGGACTCTGACGCCCACTTTCAGGACATCTAGCTCTCCGTCGGAGCCATAAGTAACATTGCAGAGTGTAGTACAACTTCATACAGCATGTCGGAAAGGGAAAGGGCCCGTAAAAAAAGGTAAACAACGATTTGGGTAATGATAGTCTTACTTTTCCATACTAGCATCGGTTAGTGGCAACACGCCTCGCTCGCTGCACCCGTCGCGCGGCTCTGGGATAATGAACTGTAAGCTAAGGTACATGTCAGTGAGGAATATAACGAGTGTAAGTAGATTGCATACCTCAGTCGAACGTAGTGAAACGACTGAGGAATGCGTCGAACTAAACGAGGCAATAGTAGAG
>JBBPMK010000363.1:0-22597 GCA_038090295.1 Boletus semigastroideus | reverse complement strand
TGGCAAGAGGTCCTTGCGCTCGTCGTATTCGTATGTATGGCAAATACACACTCCCGCCGTTTCTTCAATGGATGCACCTCCCTGGCCGATCCAGTGACGTCTCTCGGGCAACTATAGTCGATCATTCGCGCGTGGCTTCGTGCCGTATACATATGCTCTCCGGCGAGTTGTTCATGTTCCTAAGGGGATCAACGGGGATTAGGATATAGCGCGCACCTTCCTTCGTTAGGTGTTTTCCGAGTTCGTTTTCTTCCTATCTGACAACTTCGATATTCAGTCATTCACTCGATCAGAGTTTTCATAATATTGGTATTGAATGCCCCCGTTGCCTCGATCGGCGACAGCACAAAATATGAACTTTGTTTGCATATCTACTCCCCCACCATTTTATTATTGAATGCTCGTCAGCCTATCTAGAGGGTTGTATCACGTTATCGCTTGACGCGGGCACCTGTGACCGTCGAAGGGCCGTGGTTGAGGCCGGACAGCAAAGCCACCCAGTTCCTGGACTAACCTTCAAACATGGTAACAAACGTGTACACACTTTTTTCTCGGCAAGCCAGCCTCGACTTTTTAGATTAACACTCAGGTGCGAACGTTTGCTGTCAACGAATGGTCTTTAGGTGGAGTACCTGATAGGCTTTTTCGCAACTACACCTTTTTCCGCTTGATAGCCGCCCCTTTTGCGGACTCGACCTACCATCATGGATGTCCCGATGTCATGATCTGGAACGGCTCGAGCCTCGGCACCCTCACAGATGTTTGCGACTTGGTCATGATCAATTCCCATTATCAGTCGTCTCGAGTCGAGTCCTATCCCGACGATCTTCCGAAGTTGTATTGATGTTCACCGTAGGACCTTCCTGTCTCCTAGACGACACGGACGCATCCAACTTCATTTTTAGTCATGAAATCCAAATTCTGGCGATTCAATGATCGTACATGCGAAGAGGACTCATCATGCTCAAAGGTTCGTCGCTTCCTGTCGTATGTATGTGTATAATGGCACTTTGGGGGACCCGAGGCGGGACGGCGATACAAGGAACCGTACGAAGATCTCCGTTCCGCCAATGACAGTGCAAGGTTCAATGCTGTCTCGATGATTCCCTACAAGGAGTCTGTTTCGCCACGCTTCTGGTCCGAAAATACTCACAGGGTTGGCACCCTACCCCGATGTGACTCTGACGCTGGACGCGATGTATGTATGTACGTTGGAAGAAGCATCTTGCGTGTGCCGGGTATGCATGGGAAAAGGTTATCGTTTATCTCCCTTTGATCGCTTCGTAATCGACATGTGCTTCGCGTGGAATATGGGCGCGGTAGCGTTACATACTACAAGTCACGGCGTATAGCCCTTTCCAGACTCAAATGAACAAGGCATGGGGCTAGGGCGTACACAAATCTAACGAGAAGCAACCTATTTTCAATACCTGGCGAACTGCATGTCGTCTATGAGAACAAGGAGAAAGCCAAAAATTCCATATGCGCTTATCCCTGCTAATCACCGCCGCTTCCACTCGTCATCAGCGTATAATTCGAAACGGAGCGCCGGCGGGGAAAACGTTGGACGACCGTCGGATCCTCAGGCTGATCAAATAAAAAAGAAAGCGAGCGAGTCAGATGCCGGCGAAACATGGCGCATGGTCGCCTTCGTGGTAACAAAAAAAAAGAACGAAAACTGACCACCGAAATCGTTATGTCCGATATCGCCACCTCTACGCCCCGCTTGGCGCACGTCGCCTTGAGTGACTCAAAATCAGCTACGCCCGCCGAGTTCGTGTCGCAGGTCAGGATGCGCAAGTTGGGGAGGACGTTGATGGCGTCTAGAATGGGACGCAGCGTGG
Organism: Boletus semigastroideus; assembly: GCA_038090295.1. Taxonomy (NCBI): domain Eukaryota; kingdom Fungi; phylum Basidiomycota; class Agaricomycetes; order Boletales; family Boletaceae; genus Boletus; species Boletus semigastroideus. The sequence goes on along the minus strand of JBBPMK010000363.1, from coordinate 20,753 downwards.
TGGGAATAACATGCCTGGGATTTCGAAAGGAGAAGTGCTCGATGGATGATGGGAGATCTGGTGCGAGGGAGACGAGGACGGGGATGTTGTAAATGACCAGTTCCTCGAGACTAGTGCAATGGCGCAGAAATGCCGCCGAATCATGGTTGAAATGGAGCAAGCGAAGCGAACGGAGATTTGGCGCATAGACACCCAAGGTTTTACGGGCATCAATACCCGGGACTTCTTGCAGCTCGAGGATACAAAGGGACGACTTGGAGGAGCCAAGAAGCCATGTTAGAACGGCTGATGAGGGAATGCGCGCGAGCGTGAGGTCGTACAATGAGACGGGCGAAGGAGGGAGGTGTGCCGTGTTGTTAGAGAACCGTCGTGCGACTGGCGTCTCCGAGCGGTTACGCCAGGGCCAAGCAGCGATTTCCGCCCCGATCTTCAAGAATCGGATGCGATACCATATGCCGAGGAGTTGAATCAAGATCGGCGATTGTACGCTGCAAGAGTGGATATTGAGTGCTCGGATGGTTTGGCCTGCGTCTTTGAGCTTGGCGAGTGCGAACTGATCAAACTCGTGCAAACCGGGAATGCTCAGGGTGAGCTCGTAGAGTCTCGGACAGGCTCGCAGCAACTCTGCAAATGCGTCCGGTTTGCAATCATCTAACAACCCCCCGACAGAGATATGAAGGGATCGGATGTCATTGCCCACGAATCTACCGCGGGCTGCAGAAGACTTGATCGCGATACGCAAGGATGCGGCCGTACGCAGCCGCGGTCCGGTTATCTTGTGGAACAGCAGCGTTTGGGCAGGAATGGACCACGATTTGCACATACGTGAGCAGTTAGCGAGAAGGGCATAGTTTGGTAGTCCTGCAGGCGTGTAGTAGGCACGTTCGAGGATAGCAAAGATGAGCTCCGGTGGTAGATGCGACATGATACAAACTGATCGATCGAATCAGTGCAAGAGTACAGCCCAAAGTTCTCACGATAACCTGGCAGGATCTGCGGACGCGACAGTTCACAATCAGGTTGTCTCATAGCGCAGCGGGGAAAAGTCAGTGGAGATCGCTCAAACACCGGTATAATCTCATAAACTACTTAATTCATATACCCTCGTTAACAGCTTGTTCTGATGTTCTATCTATCTCATGCAAATTTGGTAACGTATCCAAAAGTCCACCATCCCCTCGTCGTTGCTGTGCCGACCTCGACCGTATCTCACTCACCATTTAGGAAAGGTATGAAAACCCGACAGTTCTGTTCGGTCGCGTAGCCCGCTATAAATCCACCATAGCATGACAAGACTTTCCCATATTCTCATATTCTCAAGCTCTTCACTATTGACAAGATGGCGCCTCTGGAAGGGCCAGTTGGTATCGGTGCATTGATCGATGCAATTCTTCTGGGTTGCGCTATCGTGCAGTCATGTGTGTATTACAAGAATAACAGAGGCGACGCGTGGTCGCTAAAGGTCCTGGTGAGTCGTCCACGTCCCTACGAAACGGAGTGATCGCTGGAATGCAAAGAGCTGACGGTGATACCCGAGGTATTCTTGATTCTGTAAGTAAAGCCCGACTGTGAACGCGAGTGGCTGTTCTCTGATCGTCCGTTCGAATGCTAGGTTTGTTTTACTCTCGCAAATCAGCAATATGACTGCTTGGCTCTGGGCAAGCCACAAAGCAAACAGTGGAGACGAATTCATGCCCAACTATTCCAACATTCTTTTCGGTATTTCTAGCGTCTGTGGTGCTATCGTCCTATTTCTCCAGCGAGTGGGTTACTGTCCACCTGCAGTCTCTGTCACGGCGGCTGAAAAAAACGACAGTCATTCTTTTCCTATCGCATCATGAAAGCATCCCGCAATCACCAATTGACATTCTTATACTTCCTTTTCTGTGTTTTCGCATTGACGGCTGCCTTGGGAGCAGCAAGTTTATTCTTTACCAACGCGGCGACCGCCGACTTGACACACCAGCTCAGCAGTACTTGGATATTTCCCCTTGGAATCATCACCGGACTGTTCTGTGACCTGGGGATCAACGTCGCGACGGCGTTTTACCTCCGATCTCAGACACCAACGGAAGTTGCAGAGTATGTCATGCTCTTTCCGATCGACGTGCATTCGACTAACGTATACACAGTACCTCGAGCCGTGCAGTTCGTCTGCTCTTCTGGATAGCTGGTCAGTACTTTCATACACGCTCTTTACTTTAGACTAACTCGACTTGCCGCAGAGACGGGCGTCGTAACAAGGTATGTGGCATAAACGATGGGTATATCGATCATGGGACGATTTGGTTTCACAGCCTCTCTGGCTTCGGCGTCGTGGGCGGCGTGAGTGTATCATCCTTCTCCTTGAAACGGCCTCTTTGAGCTCTGTCGCAGTATTTGTTGACGAGGACGAGCTGTATGTGTTGTACTCGGCGTGTTTACCCACGTAGCAGCAACTGACGTTCGACCCGTGTCCAGTTGCGTGGCTTGGTCTACTGGTGATCATGCCTGGGGGTAAGCAATATGCTCCACTTTTCTCGGGAGGGTGCTGATGCTTGCGATGCTCGTATCTAGTGTTCGTAAACGCTTTTCTTCTCGCGTCAGTGTGCATTCCAGAATCGCACCATGCACGACTGACTGATTGTTACCCCCTCTTCCACCAGACTCAACGTTCGCGGACATCTCTCCGCTGACGTCCAACATCAACGGGTTTTCAAGATCGGCGAAAAGCTCATCGAGAAGCGCGCCAAGAAAGTGTGTGCCATGTCCCCTCCGCCGTGAATGTCATATCACTGACGAAGCGCTTCCAGCCCTCGATCAAAATCGTAATCAAGGAGAAACAATCCGAAAAGAGCCCTGTATAGTACTAGGAATGACCAGATGATTTGGTCGTTCAGCGCTGTTCGTTGATTCACTTTTGTTCTCTCTCGCTCTCTCTGCCTCCTGTCCCTGTCCCTTTCTCTGTCTCTGTCTCTACCCCTGTCTCTCCTGCGGAGGAAGGGAGGGAACCGACGCTTCCAGTGCGAGCGCCAGCCTCGCGAATTCACTCAACTTGCTACATGGTATACGTACCATATCACTTTCCTTACCCTGCGACCCAGATTCCTTCTGTATCTTTTTTCTGGAATATCAGTTCACCTCTCATCGAATGTTGATCGAGGGCCGAAAGAAAATGAATGGCAACACGGCATTCTGGATCGTGACGGCTTTGATAACTCTAAAGGACGCACGCACCGAGGACAATAAAGGGACGAGGGTGTTCGCCATTGGCACGGCAGCTCGTTTCCCCCCCTGAAGATGGCAATCAACAAGAGGGGTTTCGGCCTCCTTCGGCACGAATGAGGACGAAGGAAGGTTTTCGGGCTCCGACGTCGGGGTGTACTATGACAAACGACAACGTCCTTGTCCCGTTCCGGGCATCATCTACCGGATGCTGGGTTCCAAGCGAATACGCTCTCTTTCTTTATCGATTCAGACTTGCAGTGCGTCGAGATCGAACGCCCCTAGCAGTTTTCAGACCGAGCGGCCTTGCTTTACCTAATGGTTGGAAAGGCCAAGCGATTTTACTACCGCCGAAGAAATCTTCTCCTTTGCTCTGGAACGGTACTTGATGAAAAGGCCGTTTATTTATGAGAATCAATTCGATATGCCCAACAATAGTGAGTGCGATATGATGCATCATGGGGCGGAGTCCCCTAATTCTATACTGCCTCCGACTCTGGTACTTGATGTTCATATCTCAAGATCTAACGCTTCTTTCATATGACAGGCTACCAGCAATCAGCATTCAAGTAGAAACGGCTCACTTGCGTACAAAGCGAATGGATGCTAGAGAAATGCATAAGCGCCGGATCCTCGTCCATTCGCGGCGTAGTCCGAGATGCGGTATCTGAGATCATCGATAATCTGCCAACGTTGCTCAAGGCCTATAAAAACAAGTAGGTAGTACAGTCCCGGAAGCCCCATCCCTTTCATCATCCAAACCCAACGTGGCTCCCAATCTCACCTCTGGTTTATTCAAGATTGTCTCTCTCATCAACGGAAATCCCCCCGCTGGCGTCAATCGCACCATTCCAGCTTTCCAGATCGTCCACATCAATGGGCCCGCAACAACTGTATGACAGTTCCCTGTGCCCATCTAGAACACAAGGCTCACTTCGTGGAATGTAGTGGGCAGTCGCGAAACAACGCAACAACAATTATCTGTTCAGCCCTGGGGGCTATCCTTTCACTGGAGTAGTTGATAACAATGTCATTGGTTCCATGTACCTTCAACGAGACATAGAGTGGATCGTCGCCTATGTGGACATTCAGGATGCATACACGCGAGCAACATCTAATTTCAGTGTGTTCCTCTATTTCATATTCGCGTTCATTGATAACACCTCGTCTATTAACAACAACGTCGACGGTTGGACCGTTGCGGATGTGGATGAGACCCATCCGCGGATACTCGGTTTTCCCCTCCTGATGCAGTAGCCTGGACCTTCTAATATGTGTCGCAGATTGTGCTCAATCCTATCAAATCCACAGAGTCGATTTCGCCGCAGTTCTCGACTTCCCAGTTGTTCCGTTTTGAGCCAATTGTCGGGTAAGAAAGAGAGTAACAGGGTTTTCTTGTATGTGCCTCGGATATCAGTGACGTTTGAAGGGAGCGTGAAATTGTATCAGGAGTGGAGTACTGCGTGCCATGCCCTGCGGCTCCATCGCCATGCGGGGAGCGTGCATTTGTGGGTCGTATTCTATTTCATTGATCATGTTTTACTACATACCAACAAGGACGACGGAGAGTCTATTCAAATCGAGTACATAGCTGCCTCAGGCCGCGCCTGAGGACTCGATCACGTATTTGGCCCATTACTGCTAAACATCATCAAAATGCAGATGGTGTCAGGGGAAAGACTCGAGCCGCCATAAATGATCAAACGAATCAACAATTCTGAGAGAACGCATGAAAACGAGATTCCCAGATTTCATCTCGTCGATCGATCCCCCCTCGCCGAACCTTTTCAAGGCGGGGGGCTTACCGAGGACTAGTACTCGGGACGTATACAATCACGGTGCATACAAGACACGACGTACTGCAGCTCATGATGCCAAATGATATTCGCTCTGTAAGTCTGATGAATACGGATCCAGATATACTGTTACTATCCCATCATTCTCAGTTGATGCATCAAGTGTCGCGCGTTTCGATCCAATGAATCCGCATTGTCTTGTTCAGCATATAAGTGGCGCAGGTGTAGTCCAGGATCGTAAGTGCGATAAGATGCATCATGGGGCACGCCGCACGGGGTGTTTGATGTTCATATTAACGTTCATATCTAAAGATCTAACGCTTTTTTCATGTGGCAACGTTACGCCCATCACGCGACACCAATCGGCATTCGAGAAAATACAGCTCACTTACGCCCAAAGCGAATATATGCAGGATACATCCATAATCGTCCTCACACATTCCAAATCACGGCGTAGTCCAAAATGAGTATCCGATCATCTGCCAATGTCAGCGTTCAAAGCCTATAAAAATGAGTAGATAACAAAGTGCCTGGAATCCTCATTCCTCGACAGTTGATCACAGGGCGATCCCAACATGCCTCCCAATCTCACCATTGGTACATTCAAGATTGTCTCTCTCATTGACGGAAATCCCCCCACCAGCGTCGGTCTTATCGACCCAGGTTTCCAGATCATCTCCCTGAATGGGCCCGTGACAACTGTATGGCAATTTCTTGTATCCATTTTGAACACAAGGTTCACTTCGTGGGATGTAGTGGGTAGTCAGGAAAGAAGGCGACAGCAATTATCTGTTCAGCATTGGGGGCTATCCTTTCACTGGAGTACTTGATAAGAGTATCATTGCTACCATTAACCCTGAACAAAACACGGTGTGGATCGCCACCTATAGGGAATATAACGACGCATACACGTGAGTGGCAGCTAATTTTAGTGTGTTTCGCTAACACATTCGCGTTCATTGACAGCATCTCGCCGAGTGGCGACGAAATCAACGGTTGGACTGTTACGGATGCGAAAGACCCCAATGTGAAGTTACTCGGGTGTCTCCTTCTGACGCAGCAGCGTTTTGATGTCTCTCGCAGATTGCGCTCAGTCCCATCATATGCACCGCGTCGATTCCGCCGCAGTTCATGTCTTCCCAGTTGTTCCGTTTCCAGGAAATTAACGAATAAGAGAGGGAAAACCATCAAATGTGATGAAAAAGTCGTTTAATAAGGTTTTCTTGTATCGTGCCTCGGATATCAGTGATGTTTGAAAGGAGCATTGAATTGTATCAGGAGAGGAGAATATCGGATCTATTGTCATTGTACTACAACTTGAACGATCAGCATCTCGAGTGTTCAGACGACGGGTAGCGTGAAGCGGAATTGGTATCACATCCATTCGACGCTCCTCGTGCAGTCGGTGATCGATGCGATGTATGGGCGCAATGCAGGCTTGGTATATATAGTTGTCGCGATGGGACCTCGCCGAGTATATCAGAGGCCTAGGGTTGCATGCTATCTCGTCGATTCAATTTGAACAGGATCGTGTACCAAACAGGAGGACAGAAAGTCTGTTCAAATCCTGCACCCCCAGACGGCCCACGTACTACTACTATAAATCGGAGAATCGAGCCGTCATATGCTGAGAATGTATGGAGCAAAAGTCACAAATCTCATTTCGTTGATTGCCGATCAACCACCAACCACCTACCGAATCTTTTAAAGCGGGGCATCGATTTGGTGGCCTGGCTGTCGACCAGGAGCTCGGAAGGTAGATAATCAGGATCCATGCATGACATGACGGGTTTCATAGCGTCATGATGTCAAATGACGTTCGCTCTGCAAGTCTATTCAGGTGTATATCCTTGGCTTGTAGCAAGTTGTCCTGTGAATTTGACTACGAGCGTAGAGCATATACCTTTCGACAAGGTCGATCCATATGCGAGTAGAGTCCGGATCCCAAAAAGACAGCAACGTGGCCTCAATCGGATAAACCGGGGCTCAGCACGCGTGCACAAGATCTGGGGGCTAGGCCAAAGTTACGCCCCAACATGCACGACTTCGAGACATTACAACTCAACGGGGACTCCATGAAGCCGATCTGTGACTCCAGATCAATTCGGAGCGCAGAGACTGAACGCCTCTAACAGACCAAGCCTTCCTAATGTACATTCGATTCACGATGGCGGTTCACGTCGCAGACATGGCATCCCGAATGATGATCGCTTTAACAACGAGACGTATCAAAAGTGGGCTGAATTCGACTTGTGCTTGGTAAAAAGGATACCCACTCTTCACAAGGACGCACATTACCTTTTTCTCCTCACAGACGTTGATGGGTTGTACACAGTGGACCCGTCCAACTGTGAGCAAGATCGACGTTAGAACATGATCTCTCCTCCATCGGCACGCAGCCGCGCAAATCCAGGAAGCTAGATTTAAGGAGGTATGCTCTACTCACGGTGCTGACTCCTTTTTAGTAGCGCATGTAGATCTTGTTCTGTCATATTGCGGCATATATTGAAGAGGGACGGGTAATTCGGTCAGCAGAGGGTACTCACGCATCCCCCACACATTCCGTCGAGCGACGTATGCCTACTTGAAGGCAATCCTACAGCGTTTTGGCTTCTGCACACTCGAGACTGATCGTCATTGTTGGCGGAGTACTAGAAGAGCGCTTTCAACATTATTTTCGACTGCTTCAATTCGCCATATGTGTGCACCTGTACGACGTAAACCACGTGGAGGACGGTCCACGCAGGAACACCATTCAACACCATATCTCGGTAGTGCTCGCATGTAGTTCTTCTATGCTGACCTACAGCACCGCCGAGGCTGCCTCGTGTTCGCAGAGAAGGTGATGCGCAGCATACGTCGACACAAAGCACCGCGTCCGCAAAAGAAGAATGAGAGAATCATCACAAACGAGATGGAAGGGACGGGCAACGTGAAACCCGAACCCGCCACGGAACCCGCCGATGGGTACCTTTGGACTAGAGGCTGTTCCGAGGTTGGGCGAGGATGGTGCGTGGTTGCAGGGGATGGGAGAGTGGAGAGATCATGATGCCTCGCAATTGAAGGCAAAGATGGTTCGGAGTTTGCCGGATTAGCCGCTCTTTCGTTCGGTTCTACAGCCAAGTTCATTAGATTACCCCACCTTCCAATCCGTATCGACCACGTTATCAAGGAAATTCAGACTGGTAATCAATCGCACAAAACTTTCGTCTGACAAACCTGGACTTTAAGGACCGAGGATTTATTGCAATCTTGGCGCCCAGGATGTGGTACGTTGGATTTCTTCTTGTCGATGAATGGTGATGAGAACTATGAAAACTAGAACGTGGACATTGGCAGCGACTTAAACGTCAACCGGTAATGTATGCTACCAAATCTCGACACACGTTCTACTTCCGAAATGTCTTCTCCTTTCCTCTGAAACGGTATGTCGGACTGCATACCTACATAAAATCGTGAGTGCGGTAGGATGCATCATGGGGAACGGTCCGCACGGAGTCCCTAACCTGACTATAGTGCTTGATGTTCATATCTAACGCTTCTTTCAGGTGACAGCGTCCGTTACGCGACATTCGAGCAAAACTGCTCACTTGCGCACAACGCGAATACGTACATGATAAGTGCATCCGGTCATTCAGACGCGTCTCTACGGTGTAGTCCGACATGGGAATCTGAGGTCATCAATAATCTGCAAATGTTGTTCAAAGCATATAAAAATAAGTAGGTGGCACAGTATCTAGAAACCTCATTCCTCGATCGTTGATCACAGCCAAATCAAACATGGCTCCAAATCTCACAACTGGTGCATTCAAGGTTCCCTCTCTCACTGACGGAAACCCTCCCCTTGGCATTGATTTTATCCGTCCTGCTTTCTAGTCCATCTACCTCAATCCGCCCATGACATCCATATGGCAGTTTCTTGCATCCATCTAGAACACAAGGCTCACTTCGTGGGATGCAGTGGGAAGCTTTCAAGGAAGAATGCTACGACATTTACCAGTTCAAAGTATGGAGTATATCTGATGAGGCTCGGAGGACAGACGACAGTCATTGGTTCCATTCACCGCGGTCACAGCACAGATTGGATCACCACCTATAGGAAAGATCAGGACGCATACACGTGAGCTGCAACTCATTTCAGTGACTTCCTCTGATCATCTTTGCGTTCATTGACGGCATCTCGCCTATTGGTCACGACAGCGATGGTTGGACCATTGCGGACGCGCAAGACCCCCATGCGCGGGTCCTCGGTTATCTCTCCTCCTGACGCAGCAGCTTTTTGATATGTCTCACAGCTTTCGCTCAGTCCCATTGTATCCACCGAGTCGATTCCGCCGCAGTTCCCGCCTACCCAGTTGTTCCGTTTCCAGGAAATTAGTGAGGAAGAGAGAGTACATGATGAATAAGTTGTTGAGTAAGGTTTTTCTGCATCGACATTCGAAAGGAGCGTCGAAGTGTATCAGGAGAACATCGGATCTATTGTCGTTGTACAACTTGGAGCTTGAACGATCGGCATCTCGAGTGTTTACACGACGGGTAGCGTGAAGCGTAATGTAGTATCACATCCATTCGACGCTCTTTAGGCGGTTCGTGATCGATGTGATGTATGGGCCCAGCGCAGGCTTGGTATCGTTGTCGCGATTGGAGCTCGCCAAGACGATCAGAGGGTTGCATTCTTTCTCGTTGATTCAATCTGAGCGGGATCGTGTACCAAACAGGAGGACAGAAAGCCTATTCAAATCCCGCGCCCCCGTACTACTACTACTAAAAACCAAAGAATCGAGCCGTCATATGCTGAGAGACAGTACGAAACAAGATTGACAAACATCATCTCGTTGATCGCTGATCAACCACCTACCGGATATTTTTAAGGCGGGGCATCGATTTGGTGGCCCGGCCGACTGCTGACCAGGACCAGAGTCGGAACATTGACAATCATAATGCATGCAATACGACGCGTCTCGTCATGATGTCAAATGAGGTACGCTCTGCAAGTCTGACGATTCAGATTCCTTGGCTGGAATGGTTCTATGAATGTATAAAATTGACTACGAGCGTGGGGCATATACCTTTCGACGAGGTTGATCCGTAGGCGAGTGGAGTCCCAATGCCAAAACGTTCGGGACTGCTCAATCAACACAACATGGTCAACAATCTAGGCGCATACACTTGGTAAGGATGCGTGCACAAGATCATCCCTCGACCCCAGAGCAAAACCCGATTTGTTGCATGGCCTCGAGACATCGCAACCCAACGAGAACTCCGATGAGGTCGATGTGTAGCTTCCGATCAAGTCAGAGTCATCTCTTTCGTCTCTTTCGCTTCATCATCGTCAATTCGGAATGCATCGAGATCCAACGCTTTCAGCAGACCAAGCCTTGCTACAATGTACGTTCGATTCACTACGGCAACCAGAATGATGATCGCCTCTGACAATGAGACATATCAAAAGCGGTTTGGATTCGAAACATCCGGTTCGCTCGTACTTGTCGAAGAGGAAACTCACCCTTCACGTAAAAACGCCTTCGTCTGTTCGTAGACGACGCGCAAATCCAGAAATCTAAATTTAAGATGGAAGGAGGTATGGGACAGGGTATCCTCTATTCACGGACGGGACCCGGTTCCTTTTTAGCTAGCGCATGTAGATCTTGTTCTATCATTGCGGCATATATTCAGAAGGGACAGGTACTTTGGTGACAATAGAGATACTCACGCATTATTCCCCGCATGTGTGCGGTCACCTGTAGGACGTCAATCAAGGACGGTCCACGCAGGAATAACGTTCAACACCATACCTTGGTAGTACTCGCTTGTAATTCTTCGATGCTAGCCTGTAGCACTGCCGAAGCAGCCCTGTATTCCACGAGAAGGTGATACGCAACATACGTCAATGCGGAGAAACCAAATAAGGAGCCGATAATCCTGTACTCCACCAGCACGTCCGCAAAAAAAGAATGACAGAATCAGCACAAACGAGATGGAGGCGACGAACAATAAAACCCGGACCAGCCACGGAACCCGCCGATGGGTTTCTTTGTACTGGATACTGTTCCGAAATTGGGAGAGGATGGTGCGTTAGGTGGAGAGATGCCTCACGAACATTCTCGTACGCTGTAAAGCAAAGCAGCTCAACGGCGAGTCCATCCGAGTCGCCGTGAACCGGGTCGCCGCGAACAAGAGGATAGTTCGGAGTTTGCCGTATCAGCCAAGGCGGAAATGAACTTGAACACCCGTTGACCCGACTCTCGTTCAGCGCATAAGCGGCGCAGGTGTAGTCCAGATTCGCCTCACCCACGCCACAGATTGTGCCTTTCAACCCACGCTGCTAACTAAGATAATCTTGCCACAAGCCAAGAAAATCCGGACCGGTGCGAAATTTTCGTCCTACAGGCCTAGACTTTCAGGGGTCGAGGAATAATTGCTGCCATCTCGGCGCCTAGAGTGCCGGAGCCGCACGTCGGACTGCTTCTTGTGGAGGAACGACGGGCTGAGAACTAGAACGTTCCACATTAAGGGTCAACGGGTCGTTTCGAGTTCGTGCTACCGACTCTCGGCGCACATTCTATTCCGAAACATCTCCTCCTTTGCTCTAAAATGGTACGTTGGACTGCGTGTCTATATGATAAATTTTCTCGACGTCGAACGTTGATGTTTGGGAAGGCCGTTCGTCATACCATGCTCTCGAGAATCAATTGGATATACTGTGAGCGCGATATGATGCATCATGGGGCACGGAGTCCAGTAATTACATGTCGCGCCCGACTCTGGTGCTTGATGTCCATACCTGACGCTTGTTTCAGGTGGTAGTGCCCGTTACGCGCTAGCAATCGGCATCTGAGCAAGAACATCTCCTTGCCTATTGAAACCACAGCCAGAGCACCCAAAACGAACAGAAGCAGGATAAATGCATAAGCGGCTATTCAGATGTGGCAGCATTCACGGCGTAATCCAAGATGGGTACCTAGGATGTCATCTGCCGGAGTCAGTATTCGAAGCATATAAAAGCGAGTAGGTACACGGTCCTCGGAAACCTTACTCCTTGATCTTTGAACAGTCAAACCCAATATGGCTCCCAACCTCACCTCTGGCGCATTCAGGATCATTTCTCTCGCCGAGGGAAAGCCCCCCGTCGGCATCAACTTCACTCGTCCAGCTTTCCAGTTCGTCCACCTAAATGGGCCCGTGACAAATGTATGGCTGTTTCTTGTATCCATCTAGAACATAACGCTCACTCCATGTAGTGGAGGGTCCAGGAAGAAGGCGACAACAGTTATCGGTTCAGCCTTGGAGGCTATCGATACACTGGAGTTCTTGATGAGAAGGTCGTTGCCTCCACTCACCGTAAACAAAACACAGAGTGGATCGCCACTTATAGGGAAGATCAGGACGCATACACGTGAGCGACAGCTAATTTTAGTGTGTTCCTCTAATCACCTCCGTGTTCATTGACAGCATCTCGCCTATTGATGACGACATCAGGGGTTGGACTGTTGCGGATGTGGATGAAACCGGGGCGCGGGTACTCGATTCTCTCCTCCAGACGCAGCAGCGTTCTGATGTGTGTCACAGATTGTGCTCAGGCCCATCGTAGCCACCGCGTCGATTCCGCCGTGGTTCTTGACTTCTCAATTGTTCCGTTTCGAGGAAATTGACGAGTAAGAGAGAGAGCAACATCAAACGTGATGAAGAATCGGTGTTGTGGAACGAGGTTTTCTTGTGTTGCGTCATGGAATATCGATGATGTTTGAAAGGAGGATCGAATTGTACTTGTAGGGAGAATAACGGATCCATTGTCATGGTGGAGTGCTCGAGCACGTCGAGTGTTGAGACGATGGATAGCGTCCGTCCATTTGTTCTTCATGTGGCTCGTGATCGATGCGATGTGTGGGCGCAGTGCAGGCGATGGGAGGGCGCCGAGGAGATCAGTGGATCGCATTCTATCTCATTGATAGTTTGTGTGGAATCGTGTTTTATGTGTTTTATGTCCAAAGAGGAGAGAGAGAGATCAAGAAAAAGTGTACACAAATGATCGAACACGCACCTTCAGACACGATCACACACTTGGCTCACGTACTACTATAAGGTAAAGGTACTAGAAATCAAAGACCTAAACGATAAAACGAATCAACTACGCACGAAACGAGATTCGCAAAATCTCAGCTCATTCATCCACCTCGGAGGAATGCTAAATCTTAATTCAAGGCGGTGCACTAACTTGAATGTGGTATCCCGGCTAACCAAGGACTCAGAACATAGACAATGCATACATGGAGATAAGACAGCGTATGAGACTTTCTGCACAAGCCTCCCGACCTTGGGAGTTTGCCGGACGCAACTTGAAGCCAAGGCGGAAATGAATACGTGTCGTGTCCTTGATCCAACGAGTCCGGATTCGTCTCATCCACGTTCGGATGGTGCCTTTCAACCCACGCTGCTAAGCACTTCTGAATCCAGGTTGATACAACACGACTATCCGGTCCATCTCTCCTAACGTCGTCTTGATTAATACACAGATCATCTTTGTGTTTACCACAAGCCAAGGAAATCCGTACCAGTACGAAAACTTCGTCCTACAAACCTGGACCTCCAGGGTCGAGGAAAATTTACTGTCATCTAGTGTGTGGACCCGCACGCTGGACTGCTTCTTGTAGATGCACGTGTAAGAATGTGATGCTAGACTGAGGATAAATACTGTACTGGGTAAGTAAGGAATGAATGCGACAAGTGGGATAATAGCTTACCTCCAGTCGAGCGGTACGGGACTGGAGGAAAGGTGAACGAGCGGACGCGTCGAGTATACGCGATGTCCGTAAAAGGAAACGTAGGAAAATAATAAAGGTCTGGATCTCCAACAGAACGACGGGGGGACATTAAGGGTCAACGGGTCGTTTCGAGTTCGTGCTACCGACTCTCGGCGCACATTCTATTCCGAAATATCTTTTCCTTTTCTCTGAAATGGTATGTCAATCTGTTAAATCTTCTCGACGTTGATGCTTGGGAAGGCCATTTGTCATACCATGCTTCCGAGAATCAATTGGATATACCCAACAATACCGTGAGTGCGATATGATGCATCATGGGGCGCGGAGTCCACTAATTATATGTTGCGCCCGATTCTGGTGCTTGATGTTCATACCTGACACTTGTTTCAGGTGACCCTTGCGCCGGTTCCCGCCAGCAATCGGCATTCGAGCAAAAACAGTTATTGTGGTACACATATACGGTGCAGTCCGAGACTGTGTTTGAGATATCATCTACCAAGGTCAGTGTTCGAAGCGTATAAAAACGAGCAGGTAGAAAATCCCCGGAAAGATCATTCCTTTATCGTCGATCTCCGTCAAACCCAGCATGGCTCCCAACCTCACCTCTGGTACATTCAACATCATCTCTCTCGTTGACGGAAACCCTCCCGTCGGTGTCAATCGCACCCGTCCAAGTTTTCAGTTCGTCTACCTCAATGCGCCCGTGAGAACTGTACGGCAGTTTCTCGTATCCATCTAGAATATGATGCTCACTTCGTGAAATGTAGTGGGTAGTCGAGCAAGAAGGCGACACTTATCTGTTCGGCCTTGGGGGTTATCAGTACACCGGAGTAGTCAATAAGAAGGTTGCTGCTTCCATTTCCCCTGAACAGAGCACGGAGTGGATCGCCATCTATAGGAAAGAACAGGACGCATACACGTGAGCGGCAGCCAGTTTTTAGTATGTTCCTCTGATCATTTTCGTGTTTATTGACAGCATCTTGCCTATTGACGACGACTTCAATGGCTGGACTGTTGCGAGTGAAGCCACCAATGCGCGGGTACTCGGTTCTCCCCTCGTGACGCAACAGATTTCTGATGTGTGTCGCAGATTGTGCTCAGGCCCATCAAAGAGACCGCGTCGCTTCCGCCGCTGTATGCGACCGGTCAGTTGTTCCGTTTCGAGCAAATTGACGAGTAAGACGGACTGTGCAGTAACCGATGAAAATCGATGTTGTGAAATAAAGTTTTCTTGTATAGTATTCGGATATCAGTGACGTTTGAAAGGAGCGTCGAATAACGGATTCATTGTTACGGTGAAGCACTGCATGCGGCATGCACAACTTGAATGATCGAGTGTTCAGACGACAAGTAGCGTGATGGGGATGTGGTATCGCTGCGCTGGGTCTGCAGCCTGGGCCTTGTCCTGGGCCGACGCTCTCCATGATAGATGCGATGTGTCGGCGCAGTGCAGGTCGCATTCCATCTCAGAGCTCGTTGACTGTTTGAGTGGGATCGTATTTTATGTACAAAAGAGGGCAATCGACAGACTTGAGAAGCATGCTAGTCTGTTCACTGGCATCAAGCGGCTCACGGTGAAACCCGAACCCACCACGGAACCTGCCAATCGGTTTCTTTGAACCGGTGGCGTTTTCGATTGGACGAGTATGGGAGGTGGTTGTGGGGGACGGGAGAGGTGGACAGAAATCACCAGTCAAGGTAGATAAATCGCGAGATTAGCCAACTACACACACAAGCAAGGCGGAAATTGAAGATGCGTTCCTCGCATCGTCTTGTTCAGCGCAAAGGCAGCGCAGGTATGGTCTGAATTCGTATCGTCCACGGCACACCGTATCGTGCCTTTCAATCTACGCTTCCAGGCACTTCTAAGCCCAGATTCATGCAACGTGACTTTCCAATCCAATGTCGTCTTGACAAATCCGCACCAATAATCGATGACACAAAGTTTCATCCGACAAACCTGGACCTCAAGCTCAAAGTCCATGAATATTGCTGCAATCTTGGCGCTCAGCAGGCTGCCGGAGCTGAAGTGGCACCTCGGACTGCTTCTCGTCGATGAACGATGGGCTGAGAACCACGATGGGCGGCGACCTAAACGCAACGGGTATTACATTTCGAGTTCATGCTACCAAATCTCGGCGCACCTTCTACTTCTGAAACATCTTCTCATTTGCTCTGAAACGGCATGTCGGGCTACGTACCTGCATGAATCTTCTCAAGGTTGATGCTTGGGAAGGCCTTTGTCTTCTGAGAATCAAGGATATGCCCAAGAACATCGTGAGGCATCACAGGGCACCGAGTCCGCTAATTATACGCTGCGCCCGACTCCGGTGCTTGATGTTCATACCTAACGCTCCTGTCAGGTGGCAGCCCCGTTCGAAGAGATGCCTCGCGAGTGTTCTCGTGGGGTGTAACTTGAAGATAGAGCGGCGCGGCATCGTGCTCATCGTTGGCTGATGCGAGTTGGCCTCTTGGCTTGTGCACGGAACGGTGTGCGTTCTCATCCGATAAGTGCGCATTTTCTTGTTCAGCGCATAAACCCCAGACCATCAGATCTGTCTCCCATTTGATTTTGTTCGTCTCACCCACGGCCCACATCGTGCCTTGTAACCCACGCTGCCAAACACTCCTGAATCCAGGCTCATGTTGACTTATTGGAAGCTAGACTACGCCGTCCTTGCATCTCATCATTTACCACAAATCAGTTCGGAGCGGTAACCGTTCGTACAAAATTTCGCCCGATAAATCTTGGCTCTCAGGGCCGAGGTGGCACGTTGGACTGCTTGTCGATGATCAAAAACACCAACGGATATTAAGTTTCGAGTCTGCGCTGCCAAATCCTGGCACACGTTCTACTCCCAACGTTCGGGGTGACAGTGAGGTTGGAAAGGCCACATGAACTCCGCCGCCAAAGATATCTTCTTTTTTTCCTTTGCTGTGAAATAGTATGTCAGACCGCATGCACACATCGGGGCTGATGCTTGGGAAGGCCGTCGTACTACCGTACTTCCAAGAATCAAATTGGATATACCCACTGGTTCGACCGACATTGGATGCTTAAGAAGGTATCGTAATGACTAGGAAACACTATATCGTGAGGAGCCGCTGATATATGCTGCGCCAGGTTCTGGTGCTTGATGTTCCTATCTGAAACTTGTTTCAGGTGACATACCTGTTATGCGCCAGCAATCGGCATTCGAGCAAAACATTTCATTTTCAGTTGAAACCATAACCAGAACACACAAAACGGACAGGATAAATGCATCAGTGGTCATTCAGACCGGCACACATTCATGGCGTAGTCCGGGATGGCCATCTGAGATCATCGGCCAAGGTCGGTGCTCAAAACCTATAAAAACGAGCAGGTAGCACAGACCATGGAAACCTCATCCCCTGATCATTGACCACATTGAAACCCAACATGGCTCCCAACCTCACCTCTGGCGCGTTCAAGATTGTCTCTC
Organism: Boletus semigastroideus; assembly: GCA_038090295.1. Lineage (NCBI taxonomy): Eukaryota > Fungi > Basidiomycota > Agaricomycetes > Boletales > Boletaceae > Boletus > Boletus semigastroideus. The sequence continues at coordinate 3,527 of JBBPMK010000363.1, read as the reverse complement.
TCATTGACGGAAACCCTCCCCTCGCCGTCAATCTCGTCCTTCCAGGTCTCCAGTTCGTCTACCTCAATGGCCCCGTGACAAATGTAAGGCAATTTCTTGTATCCATCTAGAACACGAGGTTGACAGTTCACTTCCTGGGATTTAGTGGGCAGTCGAGCAAGAGGGCGACGAGACTTACAGATTCAGCCTTGGGGGCTATCCATTCACTGGAGTAATCGATAAGAGGGTCGTTGCTTCCATTAACCCTAGACAAAACATGGAGTGGATCGCCACCTATAGGGAAGCTCAGGACGCATACACGTGAGCAGCTGCCAGTTTTAGTGTATTCCTCCGATCATCTTCACGTTCATTGACAGCATCTCGCCTATTAACGACGACATCAAGGGTTGGACTATTGCAGATAGCGATGAACCCAATTCGCAGGTACTCGGTTCTCTCCTCCTGATGCAACAGCTTTCTGATGTGTCTTGCAGATTGTGCTCAAGCCCATCGTATCCACCAAGTCGATTCCGCCGAGGTTCTTGGGTATCCAGTTGTTCCGTTTCGAGGAAATTAACGAGTAAGAGCGAGAGTAACATGAAAGTCGGTGTTGTGGAATAAGATTTTCTTGTATCGTCCCTCGGATATCAGTGATGTTTGAATGCAGCGTCGAATTGTATCAGGAGAATATCCGAGGTCTATTGTCATTGTACAAGTTGAATGGTCGGCATCTCGAGTGTTCAGACGACAGGTAGCGTGAAGCAGATGCTGGCATCACTGCTCTGACAGGACGCCGTCCACTCGCTCTTCATGCGGTTCGTGATCGATGCGACGTGTAGACGCAGCGCGGGTTTGGTATCATTACGGATTGATCATGTGTCGTGTAGGAGGACAGTGAGCCCTTCAAAACCCGGCGTTCCTTAGACGGCCCAAGTAAAAATCAAAGAATCGAGCCGCCATAAAACGAACCAACCATGATGCCATGATGAGAGCCCGCATGAAACGAGATTCAAAAATCTCATCTGTTGATAGCTGATCATCCACCTCGGACGGATGCCGAATCATTTCAAGGCGGGGCATCAATTTGGTAGCTGGGCCGACCGAGAGCTCGGGACATAGACAATGCATACAGGGAGATAAGACAACGTACCCGAATTTCTACACAAATCTCCTCCCGAGCTAGGAGTGCGCTGAAGGCCGCGATATACATGTATCTTTCTTACAACTCCGAGTCATTTCACAGAAATGGCACGACTAGACAGGATCCATATCGACCACCAATAACTGGCAAGACCACGGTACAGAGACAACGTAAGAGTGAGCTAGTATGAGATCAAAATATCACTGACTTGAATAACATGCGATCGAGCCCGTGGGCAAGCTGTGCGATAGGTTTATGATCGGAGGGAGACTCGACGTCTGGTGTCGGCAACTTAATCGCTTTTGCACGTCAAGGAATCTCGCGACGCACCTCGAAGGACACTATCACACTGTTCGGTGTCATCAGAGCGGTAACCTTCCGTTCGGCGCACGTAAGGAATGGGATGCGGAGGAAGCGCAGGACCGGATGACGATGGGTGAAAGGTCGTTGGTACGATCTCTTTTCTGGCGCGGAGCTTGGATGCAGCGCTAGCTCTGCACAATGATATCAACGTCGTTCAGATGTCCAATTTGTCGGTCGATGCACCATCTTTGCCCAACTATCTCGTGCAAAACTGTTTCCATCGACGACCTATTCCTGTTCGCGCGCGGCAGGGAGTCCCTTGGGCTTTTCGTCCGCTTATCTGACGGTCTTTGGTGGTAGTCTGCGTGGATTTGACTTTTTTGCGTGTCGGTTGTTTTGCCTTGGGTTTTCGCAGTGTTTGCTTCGCTTGTTGGGTCGCACTAGCAGTCTCAAGGACTGTGTCGTCCTTGCTAGCAACGAGTAGCGACCGAGCGAGCCGTGGCTAGTGGCCACGATGCAAACGACACTAGTAAAATTATGTCGGAAAAATCTTGGCACCATTAAATTGTAGAATAATGACTTTTCATGCCATAAGTTTTTTTACAGATAATGCACTGCCATGGGGTGAGTTATCAATTACAAAGCTAATTGCAGTGAGCGTTAAAATTAACTAAAATGCCCAATACAGAGATAATATCGGATATTACAGTAATTGCATTATCTTTGTGCAGTTGCAAAGGCAACACATAATTATGGCCATTACAAGTGAGTGACGGCTATTTAATCTTAACTCAATTTGGCACCATTGGCATGGGCCCAAAGATTTTTCCGACATTGTCTATCGGCAGTGTGCGCACCCCACGTGACCGGTCCAACCCTTTCCAAGTCGACGAGGACATCGACCAGCACCGAATCTCAGTGCTGCGTAACACGGCGACATAAAATCAACACGAAAAAACAGCTCATCAAGAACCTCGACAACTAAGGTCTTTGTGTGCCGCGCGTCGTTCTGAATGAACCTGGCTGTCGTTTCCTCATTTTACGCTCACTCGACGTTCTGTATGCTGTCATGTTGTGACGCCGCGCAGTCGAGCACCGCGTTCGTCAACTCGAAGAATGGCTCGCCGTCACACTCGAAAACTTTCGACTTCACCAAGAAGGCCTCATCTCACACATTCCAAAGCTTCGAGGCATCACCATGAGCGAGTTTGCGCATAAATACAAGTGCTTCCCTGGACCTACGTGATTTGCAACGTCAGCGTATCGCGTGTTCGATTGGACTTACTGGCCATCCGGCGTGGTGTGCGGCATCGCTTGACGCGTTGTTCGTAAGTCTTGAGTTGATGTCAATCCGTGCTGTTCGAGGTTCGATGCGCGGCTGGATCATGGTGGTAGTGGTGAGAGGGAGGATCCTGGAGCTCCCCACCTGCCCGAGGGGGCGCTTGGGCCATTGTCAGTGACATCATCATAGCGGACTGTCCTTCCTGCAACGGAAGGTTCGTCAACGAGCATTAGATTGATGCTACAAACGAAGCAGAGTATACATCGATGGATGGGTAAAGAAAAACGTGAGTTGCGAGGAGAGGAATAAATAGAGGAGGGTCTGCAGCGATGAGTACCAACAATGTGCGAAAAAAAATTGTCCAAAAAAAGGACCACCTGGGTCTATTCAATGACCCACTTCCGCACAGCTTCTTTCACGAGTCTGGCCATTTCTTCTTTGGCTTGCTTCTTTGCGCTGTCCGTAATGCCAACGAGCTTGTCAAGCGCACGTGGGGACGTCATTAAGGGGTCGAATTCGAGCAGATGACCATCTTTCGTGGGGATAGACACGAGAGCAGATGCAGAACTCGTCGGCGCTAACGGGACTGGAGCATGCTTCGAAGGCCGCGGCGGAGTGTCGGATGAGGACGGGGGCTGCGTTCGCGAATTGGAACGCGAGTGTGCAGCAAAGTGAGGAACGGCGTTCTGTGTTCGTGAGTTTGCGCGGGTGTGCGTTTGAGAAAATGTTCCATTCGGTTGGGGTTGCGAAGAGGATGGAGCGAGTTGAACGAAAGGATCGCACCGGACGACGATGCTGTTCACACGTTGCAACGTCTTGGGT
>JBBPMK010000362.1:3995-22608 GCA_038090295.1 Boletus semigastroideus | reverse complement strand
CATCTCCTCCCTCACTATTTCTTCAATCCCCCTCACCAATGACCTGTCTCCCCCTGGTTTCCCCCAATCCTATCATCCTGCACCACTTGCTCCCCCACCCAGGATCACTACTTCCCTTCCTAACTCCCCTAACTGGTCTAGAGCTTCATCCCCAGCCTCCAATGCAGCAACTACAGAATGGGGAACCCCCAACTGGTACTGGCCACCATTCCCCCCAGCCTTTCCCACTACTTTCATTCCCATCCCAGAAGTCCCTCAACTAGACCTTGCTCTAGTACCTCCCCCATTGGAAAACAACTACTCCAACCTCACAGCCTTACTCTGCAATAGCCACCTCATCTCCACTATCAAGTCCTTCCTTGAACATAAATCTCCCCTTGCCACCACTCACCACACCTATATCCAAACTCTCAAGCTGAAAGCCCTGATAAACATGTCTTTCCCCACACCCCTATTGGCAATCTACAAGGTCCTCTTACAAAAATAAAATCTGAACTCCTTACAGAGCTCCACCACCTTTTGTACACCCTTAAAATCACCCCTTTCCTGATCAAGGTGGATCAATACCTTAGGGAATGACACCACCACTCCAATCCATCCCCAGACCCCCTAACTCACACTGACCTTGTGGACATCGCAATCATTGAGAACAACTATGGGTATACCTCTGGTCGTCACCCCCTCCTTCCTATCCACCCTCGGTATGATAAAGCCTGCTTCACATGCCACCATCTCAGCCACTACCAGCAACAGTGCCCCTACCACGTCTGCCCCATTTGTCATCTCAGGAACCCCAATCATTTGACCAACCACTGCCCACTTAAAAACTTTAAACTGACCATCAGTAACCCAACTGCTGGCCCCCCTCCAAGGAACTCAGCTAATCCCTCCTTGTCTGACTCCTCCTTGTCATCTCGTCACCACAACAATCAACAATGAGGATGTTGCTGCTACTTCTCCTTCTCCTACCACTGCAACACTGAGGAAACTCAGTACCAATCCTCCTCTCCTGGTGAACCAGAGGACATCTATGATGCACACCTCTGTGACTCCCCCACCTATGCCGCAGAACATGGATATTAAGTTGCTTTTCATAGTAACTTCAAGGCTAGTAAGGGGGTAATGTTACAATTGCCTGGTTTACTCTTTTCTTTTCTCTCTCTCCTATTTGAGGACTTATCCCTTATGTCATGTAAATCTATGCCCAGCATAGCCTTTCAACAAGGCAATGCCTTCTTCCTTGATGATCCGTCATCACTTCATTTGCATTGCCTTGTACTGCCTCTTGCATTGCCTCACATAGCCCTTTCCCTTTTATCTCTGACTAACCTTGTTCTTTCACATTCCTATGCATTCTATTTGCTTAGTCAGCACCATTGTCTCTCTATATAAACTCTGTACCGAAGTCAATAGTTCTCTAGCTTGGGCTCCCTTTGTATTCCTCGTATCATTCCAAATATCATCTCTTCACTCTCCTAGACTTCAGGCTACTACTGAGTGCCTGCTTCATCCTTGACCTTCATCTACACCCTTCTCTTGTGAAGGGAGTACCCATGTCCACCAAACGACCTCCAAGGCATCGGAAGTCAGCTCTTGCCTCTACCAAGGCAGAACCTTTGTTGCGGCTTGACCCAACATCCTTGCTCCCCATCTCTAGTAAGGGCTACACTTAGGCAAGTGTAACAGTTGGTGAAATAGAAAGTTCATAAGCTCAGGTACTTACCAGGCCTTCAGCATGCTTCATTGCCTCATCATATAATTCAATCCCCCAGCAGCACTGTATGCAACTCACTTTTTGAACTGGGTCTAGTACTTGAAAACTGCTTGTTAGTATCAACTTGAAGTAACATTATATATGAAAACACACACATTGCCATAATATACACATCCAAGTCTCCACTCCTCTCATAATACTCTGCAATCTTGTTTACCCCAGCTTCAAGTCCCTTCTGAAAATCAGCATAATTTGTTACGAACTCATCCACTTTCCCATACATTTCCTACACTTTCTTATCCTAGTCCATCCTTGAGTTCAAACCCCACACATGATCTTTCTATTTCTTTTTCTTTTTCAGGTCACATGACTTATGATGTCATGGTCCAGACCCTTATTTATGACATCATCGTTCTAGACTCTAATGACATCACCATGACATCATACCCTATGAACCTTGACCAGTAGTATTAGTTGCTCTTATCTCTTAATAGAGTTCGAGCTCCCCTTTAACCTTAATCATACATGTATAAGTAGTAGACTGACTGGGTGTTTGCTCTCCAGTCTTATCCACTTGTTTATTGGGCTTCAGCTTCAGGACTTGTGTGAACTGACTTACCACTCTGTCATCTCCAATCTATTCATAGGAGTTGCCTTCAGGCTAAGCCTATAGAAGTGACATTCCTCCATTTGCTTTGTCTCTACTCTTTAATCTTTGCCAGTAGTTGAGCATCACTGTGAGATTGTCTGCCTGAGCATTGGCCTCCACAACATAATTGGGCTTTGTAGTTCATGAATACCAAGCCTTGTGTAAGGCTTCAAGTGTGGGAAGGGTGATATGGATAGTTGGATCCCAATCAAATAAAAACAACTGTTGAGCTTCTTCAGATCTGCCAAGTAGTGCAAGGAGAATGTGCATGAGTGTCCACTCCTCATCCATCAACTGAAGGTTCATGAGTTTCTGCTGCTGTTCACAATCCCACTCCACTGCAGCAAGTTCATGTACAAAGGAATCAATATCTTCTTTTGAGTGTTTCTGCACAGTCAAGCATCAAGAATGTTGATGACCAACAAACAGGCATATCAAGAATTAACTGGAGAGGCTGCTTGCGAGGTGGGTGGTTTGCCTTATCATGCAATTGAATCTTCCAGAAAATCTCCTCACATTTTGCAGATGATCACTCCTTGATACTAATTGTCTGGACTACTCCAACTTCATCACACTGCATGTTCAGGCCTCACCTAGTGATGAGATTGCCTTCAGGATTTTTGGGTGTCAAAATCTGAGTATTAATTAATTATCTTTCATTACTCAGATTCTAGATTGTGTTATCACATGATCTTTTGGACTATTGTCCCAATTACACTATCACATTTAGTCAGCTCTTACTCATCATTGATAAGAGTATTTTATGCTATTGGTAGATAAAAACCTTCTTCCCATTGACTCATTACTTATGACTCACTTGACATGTTCTTATCTTCCTTCTATCCCTTTACAGTAAAGTGGTGCTGTCCTGTAAACACTACTTAAGGAGAGCTCCCACATTCACTCTCCTTATCCTGAATCCTACTCTTGATTCATCATCTGCTACTCTTAAGCTCTCTCTCAAGCTCACTTCTACTAGTCTTCTCTCTAGTGAGTAACTCCCACTAGACCTTAACCATCCTCTCTAGTCACCACACTTGTTGTGACTCCTACCATCCTCAGTGGTAGAGAAAGCAGAGTACCTTGGAACTTCATTAGTGCTGATGTCATGCTGCAAGCCACACATGGAGCAGTCTAGGATGCAGAGCAAACAACAGATGGTAATGTACATGAATGCTCGTAATATTAGGATGTAAGTATATGCAAGGGACGGAGCACTGCAGTGGAGTAAGAAAGTATGATACGCAACACTGTCACCGTGATGCGGACGGACTGCGTCGAACAAGTGAACTTGCAAGAGCACAAGCGATGCCAAGAATCATCTAGAGCACGTCGAGTACCCGCACACTGTCTACCATCTTGTTCAATATCGCTGGCGTGAATTCCTCGACCTGAACAGTGACCACGCTATCGGCGGCGACCCTCCTGTACGCAGATACATGTACGTGGTTCGGGGTAAGCAACAGTGCACCGAACGGTTGACTCAGTCGAGCCAGGACTCGGAGGGCTCGCAACAGCTTGTCCGATTGGGATACAGTCGCCGGGGACAAGAGGGGGGCAGAGTCTCGCCGCACTCCGAATGGCCGGAGGCGAGCCACGAAGCGCGCCGCCCGTGTTTGCGGGACCCCCAACGTGATCTCGGAAAGGTTTTCAGGCGACGGTAACCCTATGGAATATCGGTCGTCCGTGTTGTCGGGTACTGTGGCCGTCAGACTGCCGACAGGCTGTCGATCGAGGAGGAAATCAATCCAGGGGTAAACGAGGTATAAGGAATCCAACTGAGAGAGATCCTCCTCCGTCCGAATCTCCACTGCCGCGATCGCGCTTGTCTGTCCATTGAAAACATAACCCGACTTGGTCCGAGAAGAGGATAGAGGTCCCAGCTTGCACTTGATGCACGGAAGCTTCAACCGTTGTCCTGTAAACGATGCTACGGGCAGCTCATTTAGTCGGTCATACAATTTGATGACCGGGGTGAGGTCTAGCAAAGAGGCCTGCAGTCCGGCAGTGATGACCTCCATTTGGGTGCCTTTGATGGCCGGCGGGATATGTGTTGTGGATAAATGATCGAAGACGGCGATATTGGCAGGGAGACAGCTATTGAAGCTGCCGGATTTCCCCGTCCACGCGAGAATGCTTGTGTCTGCTGCGCTCGTGAGCAGCTGTGCCAAGAGTCGCCCTAGTGCTTGGTCCCCTTCGCCATAAACAACGGGTAAGGCGATAGAGAATATCCCCAACAGCGAATACGCTGCATCCTCCACGAGACTTGTTTTCCGTCGCGAAGCAAGACATAGTTTCTCGCGTATATCATCAAAGCCTGGTCGGAGCGCCACCAAGGATCTTGCAGAGATACCAGTCGCCTCCTCCATCTCCGATATGATCTCGGGCGATTCTTTGTGGTTTGGAATGTCCAGATCCAAGTATGGTCTCCAGTCCTCGGTGTAGAATTGAACCCTTTTGGAAGCATGATATTCCTGGAATGTCCACGCCCGAGTGTTCCAAATGCTCTTCACCAATTCGCCGCGTTGAGACGGAGAACGAACGCCGCGAAGGAAGATGATGGTCAAAGCGGAACCCTGATACCACTTGAACATTGCAACTATAGCTTCCTGGAGCACGAAGTGATCCGTTTTATTGATACAACACGTGTCGCTCCACGCCCACGCAAATCCGGCATTCCGAACGATCTTGCAAAACATTTGGAGCTTGTCGTGAGTGGGGGAAACCTCGAGATCGTACACCACGGTCTGCAGGATCTTTTCAAACAGAGGTTCTTCGTCTTCCCACTTGTGTGAAAACGTAGCATATCGATAGTACTTGGTGACTTCGTGCTCAATACGGGCGTGGTCGATGTGTGTGGTCATGGACGAAATGAGCTTTGCGAATACCGGGAGCGATTCGAACGCGGCGGCCTGTTCTGATTTGTTGCACAGGCGTCCAGTGGCGGTATTAATGAGCACACGTGGCAATTCACGGATTGCATCCTGGATGACATTGCGAATCGTCGCCTTGGTTACCTCTGGATCCGCGTACCGGCAATGACATTCTGGGAGGCACAGTCAATTGACAGACGTCATCCCGTTTCCGACGATCTCACCATGAATCTCCTGGTCAGGAGACTGGGACATTTTGGAGAGCATCATCTCGAACGCGTTGATGGCATTCTCGTGTTCTCCAGCCTCGTGTAAAGCCGTATGCCTTGCCTCGTACCCCCACGGAGACGACGGGTCTAGCATGATCACCTAATAAAAATGCGTCTGCAAAGAATAACCGCAAAAACAAAGAGACGTACGTGATTTGCGTCATCTAACGCATCCCCCAGCTGACCCCTGGCTAGATAGGCCTTGCTTCGCTTGATGAAAAGACCTTCCGGTGCAGCGAGGCCGAGAGATAGTGCAGATGAATACTGAGAGATGGCATTCTCATGCCGCTCAGCACTCATTGCGGTGTCCGCAAGGCTCTCCAGCTTCGTTGCGCAATGACGTTGAAAGTCTAATACCCATCATGTAAACGGCGAGTCATGGAAACCACGCGAGACTGCTCACCAAGCACCCACTGAGCCTGCTCGTCACGCGCATTTATCTGGTCCCCCAACTCACCCATCATTTCGAGGAAACACTCGCTGGCATCCATTATACGGTTGAGCGTGTCGAGATGTTCGCATATGAGACGGTAGATTCTGAAACGTGAAACGACAAACTCCGGGGGCGAAGAGTATCAGACGCACGAAAGATATCGAAGGAAAGAGTATCCTCACACGAGCAGACGACGCCAGAGTTTCTTTCCATGAGCAACTCGCCAATGTCGATTTCACCCACTCAACCAAGAGCGACGTGGTGGTCTGTGAACCGAGGGAAGAAAAAAGCGGCATTTCTCTGCGTCGGGTTGCCTCCGAAGCGGTACTACGCTCGCCGTCGGGAATGGAAAGGCACCGGCGGGTAAAATCTGTGGCAAATTTTGAGATAAAGGGACTGGAGGGAAAATGCGTGGACTCACCGGAAACCCAATTGGTGATAGACTCGCTCGCATAGACAGCTTCGTCAAAGGTGTCTAACATCTTCAGAAGAACTTCGCCTCCCTCGTTCGTGCGACCCGCGGAATACAGCGCTTCACAAAGCCGTTGTCGAATCGTGATGCCGAGATCATCAAATTTCCATCCAGTTATCTGGAAGAAAAAGACAATCAATTGGGTGCGGTACAAAACAGCCAACAGTAAGCCTACTAGTGAGACCATCAAGGGTGGTCGACTCGAGTAGTGGGTGGCTTGGTCTTGTGCCCGTTCAAACGATTCTATCGCGCCGTCGTAATTGTTGTTCGACAAGTGCGAGTCCCCACGGACCAGATACATGTAAGCCTGCTGGAAACGTCAGCCACCATATTCGATGTGGTTGCGCGTCCTGCACGCGCCTGAACCACGTGGCAGATCGAGTTGAAGTGCAGGGTATCGATGAGGTCATCTAGCCGCGAAATAGCATCTTCGTGCTCTCCGGCCATGAACACGACGATTGCCTAAGCGACGTGAGTGACCGAGAAATTCAGCTCGAGTGAACAAAGACATGCCTTGATAAGAAGGATAAAACTGATATAAGATGAATTGGACAGTTTGAACGCGATGTCGCATGCTCGGTACGCTTCGTGCTTCTTTCCGATACCAACCAGGACTACGCTCCTAGCAATGAAACCGAGGACGGAAGGCTGGATTTTGATAGACTTGGTATAATAAAACAGTCAGTACAAAGATGTGGCGGAATTGCCCGACATCACCTGGTCAGCATCGCTAATAGCAGCGTCCCACCGTTGTAACCGTGCTCGGACGAGAGCGCGACCAGCGAGCACATGATGACGTGGATTTCCGGACTTCGGGGTCAATAACGTTTCCGCTTGCTCGAGTTCATCGTGCTTCCACGACTCGAGTGCGATCTCGTCAATCTGAACGTCTGGCTCCTGAGACTATTCAGATAAGTGATGGTACGACGACGGACCACACTTACAGCGACGTAGGAAAGTGATTTGAGGGTGATTTTCCCGCTTTCCTCCCCAATCGCGAGAAGTCGATCGTCTGGAGAGTGTGCAATTAAGCATATGTCTCGACTATGCGGAATGAGACCGAGTTGCGTATGGGTCACTGTGTCCCAAAGCGTGACCGTACGGCTGGTGGAATGCGCGATAAACTCCCCGTGGGTTGGGAGGGCGATGCGTCCAAACCCGTTCTCTTCAGGCACTGGGCACTCCGAGACGACAGACCCTGTGGACGCATCGATTTGCTTGACCCTATTGCCCGACATGAAGAAAAGGTGCGCCTTTGACCAGAAGAGACCAGTGTTAAATAACCCGCTGACTTTGATGGGGAGGTCCACGTGGGGGCGACCGTCGTCACTGTCGTAGACCCGAACGGAATCCGGGCTTGCCGTCGCGATGCGATCGCCGTGCGGCGAGTACTTTGCGACCAACACGCCGTCATGCTGTAGCGTTGCGCGTCTTCGACCCGTCGCGATGTCCCAGATGGACACCGTGTTGTTCGCGGACGCGGCGACGAGTTGCGTCGAGTCTGGTGAGAAATCGACCCCATGACTTTCACTGATGCCTTCGAGAGACAAAATTTTTTGGTGCGTCTTTGCGTCCCATACGAAAAGTTCGCCAAAGTAGGTCCCCGCTGCGATCCATCGCATATCCTTGGAGATGGACAGGCAGCTCACATATGGCGCTGCCATGCTCGCCATTTGTTTGCCGTCTTCCGCTCGCCATACGCGAATCCCGTTGGTGCCGCCGCTCACGACATACTCACCGTTGGATGAAAACGCGAGTGCGTTGAGTCGAGAGCCGACATTGATCCTGATGGACGAGGAACGTTCTTGCGGAAAGCAATTTTCATCAGCAACGGCAGGAATGCATCCTGTGAGTACGCACCTGTCGTTCTCGACGACATGGTCAGCGACAAAACGTCGCACAAGTGATAGAGAGAGAACAAACTAGGGGTGCGGACCTTGTGCGAAGCTCACCGAGCAAGTTACGTGTTGGCATTGACAGTTCACTGGAATAGGCCACTTTATCGCCTCGTGATCAAGCGCTTCAGAATCGGTGGTCAGAGAGTCCCGTGCGCAGATCACCAGACGACATTACAATAATTTTGAATCTCGCCGTGCCTGCACAGTTTAATCTAGACCATAGTGGCACGAGTCTCGCTACTACGAGTCTACGACTCTTCCTGGTAACGGAGCAGACGACGAGGCTTTCGAAATCAGGGGGTTTGAGTATAAAAAAAAAAAGTTGAAATGAAGGCAAGGGGGGTACCTTGTCCCCTTCCATCATTTTAATACTCACACACCAATGCCTCGTGCATGGGTTCCTGGGCGTTTGCTGCAGATATGAGCTTGATTCATTTCCGCCTTTGACAACTGTCACTGATTCTCATGATTAGGCCTCGGCGGAGATCACCGTGCCGACAATGATACACACGTCCGAGCTTACACTGTGTCTAGCTGTCCTCGAGTCCCATTAAATGGCTCGAACGATGGCGTCTCGCCACTGGTCTGACGTATGAGGCTATGGTATCCTACTACACGACCGTTGTTTCGTCGAGTCGGCTCTGGTAAGCAGTCGCCGTGATTCCGTTTAACTCACAGAGTCACACTTCCCGGCAACCCATATGATCACCCATAAGCGTGCCACTCCTGTGAGCAATCCATAACGATCGTTTCCCAGGGACTACTAAACCGAGTTCGGCAGACACTGTTCGCCACGTCAGCCAACGATGCGGCCTCTGTTGGCTTGAGGCGCTGAGCTGCCGTAGCCATTGATGTATACATACGAGGTATGACGGGGGTCACCGGTCCATTACATTCTTGCAATCCAACATGTGTGCGTGCCGCATCATTGAAATCTCCGAGTCATGACTGATGTTGTGATGGTACCTCCCCCCCTCACCGGAAAGCACTGACACACGCTCGCTTGTTGTCGCGTACCACGGCAGTACGTATATCCTCTAGGCGTAAACGCGTTCGTTTTTTTTCCCCGTCACGCGAGGGGCTTGTTCCAACGTACGCCGTCATTTTGGATCTCTCTCTCGAACATGCCGCAACATGTGTCACCTACACAGCCCGCCCCCATCAATGGGATCGAAAGAAACCACGACAGTATATGTACGCACGGTTGAACACGGGACGCGTTCGCACCACCGCGCTCGAAAGGACACCGTGGTGCCCAAAGCTATGTGCTGTCCACACACGCGTCTGTGGACAGGTGACGTCACCACAGTGACACGTCGGCACACAAGGCAGGTCCCTTACCTGCCACCTGCCACTATCGTATACTTATGGATCAAGATAGGCGATCAAGCCAGGCTGACAGGTGTCGACCTTGAAAAAAAGTCAAGGCCAAGGATACGCACATACGCGGGTACGTTGCCTGAAGCCGGCATCCGGCACGTCGTACGGACTCAGAGTCTACCCCTAATTGCGGAAAACGAGCTTGCGCTCGTTTCCTAGGCCGTTTCCTCTTTCTTTAAAAGAAGGGGAAATGAAGGCCCTGGTATGCCGCGCCCGTATCTGGACGCGGTCCCTCGTGATCCATATCCATATCGGATGGATATTCATACTCAATACAGTACACACTGACGCCGTGCTGGCATGTTCCACGAGACGCACTGCACCGAGCGTTACGAGCGTAAGTATGGGGGTGGTGGATGACGTCACAACTCGTCAATAGACCTTCTCGATCATGACAAAAACCTCCGAACTCGTATGTCGCGTCACGGTCATTGTTATGGGCATACGTGAATGTGATGCTGTTCGATGGTGGCTTACACTACATCTAACTACATCTATGATGAGCTAGACTACACTAGCAGTCTAGGACAAGCATCGAGAAAAAAATAAACCCTGGTTTGGGGGAGTTGCATCGATCGGTTTCGGTCCCGCCGTCAAAAGTCACGGTAGCCACTTGAAATCAAGTGCCCCCCTCCCACCCACCAGATCGATCTGCCACCTCCAAAAAACGACGGTCGTTACCCACACCGTCACCGTGTCACGACGACCTGTATGTACCCACCCATCTCGTCCGAATCACTAAAAGGGGGAGAAACGAACCAGTTCGTCATGGCTGTTATTTTTATTTTTTATTCTAAAAAAGACAACTCCCATCAAAGAGTCGGCCTTCAAAGCTTCAAACGTCACCGTTGAGATCACTGCGCACGGCTGGGAAATCTCAAACGTGGCGACAACTTGAAGCGAGGACGGGCGGCCCGATCCCGAACTAGTCCAGGCTTAAAGTAATATCCTATCGCATGATTCGTACCGGAGCGTGGGGTTGGGCAAAGTACCCGGTACCCGGTGCCCGTTGCCCGTTGCACCATCTGCCGCCCCACGCTCAGCTGGCACGCCCGTACGTCCCGTCTAAACCTGTCTCGTCTGTCCTCGGTTACCATGGCCACCGTAGAAAACTGTCAACACGAGACACGTCGCACAGAATGCAGATTCTTATGATTTCTATATATGATGTGAAAGAGAGGGCGGGAGGGAGAGAGAAGAGAAGAGAGGAAGTGGTGTCAAGTCCATACGAGCAAAAAAATGGAACGAGAAAAAAGTCCACCTACACGATCGTCCCGCAGTGCGTCGCGTCTCGCAAATAATAATATTACACCGTATTCTGGGGTATACGAAAAGAGTTGAGAAAGAAAAAAAAAAGGTCGTTGTAAAAGTGGGTTTTGTGATCGAGTTGTGGGATGGGGAGTGAAATAAACACAACGACAAAAATGGGGTTTTTTTTTCAGTACGAGAGACCACGTTGGTTGATACTTGGCACGCGATATAAATCGTCCCATGCCCAGATGTGCTTCAGAACAAACCCCCCATCCCACTGGTAAAGAGAAAAAAAAAGGTGTGGAACAAGGGAAATGGATGGTATAGCCGATACCGAAAATAACAGAGGTCGTGTTAAAAAAAGAGGTGGCTCATCAGGAATGCGCAGCGCCCTGTATGTGCAAGGTCATCAAAGAGTTGTAACACCAGGTTGAAATCTCGAAGCGGAACTATAGCGTGGAGTGCACCGAGGTCTGAGATGATATACGTGTAGGAGTCTGTGGGCTAGCGCCTAACAATGACCAGACAGATGAAATGCAGCGATGATAATGACGGCAAGACAAACAGCATTAGATGAAGAATTGGGTACTGGGCATCGTCAGTAGTAGCACTATGGCGGTGAAAAGAGACTCACTGCATCCGACTGCACGTGTGCACTTCCATCTCCTCCATCTTATATGAATTCAATTCCTCCTTTATCCGTTGCGCAAGAGCTGGCGTCAGCCGACTCCAAGTGGCCGGTTCACTCCTCCGATCATACACCGTCGACGAAAAGGTATCGTATACCGACAGGCTGTCCGCAAACACCAACTTTTTGGTTATCGCTGTGCCAGAGGCTGAACGATGGGAAAGTGTGGCGGGCACTGTCGGGATTGTCGAGAGCGCAGGTGCGGACAAGTTTGGGAGCGAAAAGAGTGTTGCATGGTGTGGCGAAGAACGACCTGCTTCTGAATCGGACGTGTCAGAGGAAGAAGTCAAGGAAAGAAAACCCCGCAAATTACCGGCATGCGCATTAGAATGTGAAGACGAATGCGACGAGTGTCGGTGTAGACCGTCGATGTGATCCGGGTCTGGAGAGGGTATACGCGCTAATGGACCTAGCTCGGATGTGGATCCAGGATGTGAATTGTAAGAATTGGAACGTAGGCGATTAAAGGATGAGTTTCCGGCTTGATCTGGGATATACGAGTCTTGCTTATAGTTATCAGCGCCTGTGGCCACAAGAGTAGAGAGCATCAGACCGACCAAGCACAAGTCCGACTGCGGACGCACCTTTCAAGATCCCCTTGGCTGGGGCCCTCACTCTGTCTATGCTTCTACGCATACTCTTTGCCCATTCGAGCACCTCGTCGTCCTCCGACTGTGGCCCCACTGCGATGCGAATAGTCTCGTCTTCTTCCTCTGGCCAAGGTTCGTCGTCGTCCCACCCCTCTGAGATATAGCTCTGACCTTGAGGTGCGGTGTAGCGATCTGTATGGCCGTCCTCGCTGCCTGAATCAGACTCCTCTTCCACGATGACCCGCGTACCGTCTTCCTGAATCCTCCGACCTGGACCAGGCGAATCACTTCTCGCTGAGGTGGTGTTCTTTTCCCACGTCGATGGGAGCGGGATACTACCCCCGTTGGCACCCGATGCGGTCTTGGCTTGGCTTGCCTGGGACTGTACTTGTGCCTCGGCAGCAGCCTTTGCCTTTGCGGCAGCCTCTGCATTGGATTTGAGAGTATGCTGGCGTGCGAGCTTGGCAGCGGGACTCAACCCGCTGAGGCTGGCATCGGACCAATCGCCGCCTGACCCACTGCCCCTATCGAGCTCGGCGACCGCGTGCGAGATGGTAGGCTCTACGACGGTGCCTTTGGCATCCTTTTTCTTCTTGGGGCGCTTGCCCGAAGAGGAGGCCGCTTCTGTCTCGCCGTCTTTTTCCTTTTCCTTGTCCTTTTTATCTTTGAACAACGAGGTGATACCGGCGAGGGAATTCCGGCGAGCGAGCTTGCCGATGGAGCCGATCTTGCGAATGACGACGGAAGCCGAGGACATGGTGGAGGAGAGGGAGATGTTGTCGGTGGACGCGTTGAGACGCGAGTTGAACAAGGATGCGGCGCGGGATTTTTTCTTGGTGGTGGTCGTCGTTGGGGCGGTCCCGGCAGCAGAGGAGGACGACGTGCCAGCATTTGTTTCAGTGATGGTGCTGGAGGCGTCGTTGGCGTCGGTCGGACTGGGGGGTTCGGCGTCGTTTGGGCTGGCGTTGTCCTCTTCGTGCAGCGCCTGCGCCGCATTTAAAGAGAGTGCACGCCGCAGTCTGCCCTTGAGTCCGCCACTCTTGACTGCGGAGGTGGTGCCGAGACCGATGGCCGAGTTTTCGAGCATGGTTGCGAGACCAGAGTCGTCTCTGGAAATGCGACGTTCGGCATGGGCGCTTGCGTGGGTGGTCTGGGCGCGGGGGGTGGGGGATGGGAGGGAGGGGGACGCGGTGGTGTAGGTAGAGCCCTGTGAGAGGGGGGAGGGGCGTGCTGGGCGTGCCTGGGTAGAGTGTGGAGAGGGGGACGAGGCGGCGATGGAAGGCGAGGGACGGTGTGCAGTGGCAGAGGAAGCGACGGACGAGGAGGAGGCGGTGCGATGGTGGGGGAGGGCGGACGACCTTTGTGGATTTGGGCCGTTGGTGCTTGCAGTGGAAGAACCGCTGCCGGTGCGGGCACGCGTTGCATCAGAAGCAGGACTGCGCGCACGACTAGAACCCTGGTGGGGGGGAGCAGCGTTGGACTGACCCTGTATACTGGTAGTGCGCTGTCGGCTGTTGCCGCTGGTGTTCCCATGGTTTGAGTTGCTGGAGGTGACCGAGGTGGAGGAGGCCGAGGCCTCGCCCCTCGCGTACGGTGGCTGGAAAGAGCCTGGTGGATGCCAGTCGGAGTCTTGTGGGCGGGCGGAGCCGGGGTTAGGTGGGCGGCGGTAGGGGTGGAAACCCTCGTACGGTTGCTGAGGGCGGGGTGTGTCGGCGGACGCAGTGCGATGGGTATATCCGGGAGCATGATGGCCCTGATGCGGGGGAGGTGTACTGCTTGGGAAATGGTTAAAGAGCTGGTTTGGAGTGAAATACTCTGCTGGGGAAGCGGGTGCAGAAGAGGAAGCGGAGCGTTGTGGTGTGGGTGCGATTGCCTGTGCATTGAACATCATGTGCTGATATGCCCACTGAGCGAGCTGGGCGTTGGCAGCAGGGTCAAAGTAAGGGTTCTGGCTCTGGTGTGGGTGTAGCGGGTAGGGTTGAGCGGGGTGTTGATTTTGGTAAAAGGAAGGGTAAAACTGCTGCTGGTGGTTCCATGAACCTTGTGGATAAGGATACTGAGATTGTTGTTGGACTGGGTGTGGAGGATGAGGATGATCGTTGGCGGGGGAAGAACGTTGGTCCATGTGATGCCAGTCGGACGGTGCAGCAAGAAGGGCCATGGAACTGACCGGAAAAAAAAAAAAGAAATTATAATAATGAAAATTTAAATAAATTTCAACGTACAAAAAAACGTTCGTTCGTTCGTTCGTTCGTCGTCGTCGTCGTCGTCGACGTCGAGGGCAGCTTGTTTGTTGGACGAGCTGCCTCAAGAAAGGATGAGATGAGACAAACACGTCACAACTCGGCGAATCTATCTCGTTGACAACCAAACCAGCTCACTAATTACGTAATGTAAACCTCTTCCATCTTCTCAACGAGCGATTCGATTCGTGAACCAGGCACGATCATCGCCCGTCCACCGCACATGTCTGTCAGAAAATACGTCGCCGTGTGTGTGGCGTGCTTGGATGGCGACTCAGACAGAGAGACAATGAGCACCGCATCGTACACGCACCGCCATGATCACCGCGTCCTCGGGATGAAAGTCGTAGCTTGCTGGGACGTCTGTCTTGGCTCGCTTCAAATGTCGTTCGTCTTCTTCTTCCAGTCGGTACACCCGCGACACGAATAAGTAGTGCGTGAATTCATAGCCACGACCCTAACCACAACGTCGGTACACTGTATATATGACTCGGACAGCGCACGCACCGCCGCCTTTATCTCTGACAACAGCATCCGGTACATCGGTCCCATGACTTGCACGGGCATGTTGACCAGGCGCTCGCTCAACACTAACCCGACGTGCTCGTTCTGCAGCAGCTTCGTCAACGTCTCGTGAAACACCTGATCGCCGTTCGTTTTCGCGAGCACATAGTCTATCAATGGCTGCAGCCCGGCGTGATCCTGCATCGATCCCATCAGCGATGCCTTCCACCGTGCCACACAATTCCTACCTGACAGCTGATCACCGTCAGCACCGCGTACGGATCCGATCCCTCCTCTTCCTCCGTCTTGATCGTGCTCCCAACGCCGCTCTCCTCCGCGACACTCGCCACCAATTCTGTTAGAGGCCCCGTCTTGACCCGTTCTGCATCCGGTCCGAACAGTTGAATAAAAAGTCGATGTATAGCGTGATGGTCGTTGCTCGCATCGACGTTGTAATAGTCAAAGTTGACATCCACCAGATCGCGCGTCTGCTTGAAATCCGTCCCTGTCAGCGATGCACTACGAGAAGTGACCCCCCCTACTGATTCGTCCGAGCTGTCTTCGTCTTGCTTCCGCTTGGACATTGGGCTAAATAAAATCGGAACGGGTTCCGGATCGTTTATTCCCGCTGCTACAACGCTTATGTAATCACCCAACGATGGCCTCGACATCCACAGCGACGCCGCCCGTCGTCGTCGAGGAGGGTAAACTCCTCAGCGAGTCGCTCGCTACAGTCAAGATTCAAGTCGGCCAAATGAAGCGTCATCTCGTGCGTATTTCGTTTTTTGGTCTGCAGCACACGACGAGCGCCGCGCTCGTGAACTCACCCAGTACGTTCAGGACAGCGACGAAATCATGGACGCTCTGAAAAGCGCCAGTCTCATGCTCGCAGAATTGCGCACCTCATCGCTCTCACCTAAACAGTACTATGAACTTTGTACGTAGTTTGATGACTCTCTCGACTCGTCCTAACTCACTTCAGACATGGCCGTCTTCGATGCCCTCCGACATCTCTCCAATTACCTGTACGACGCACACACACAATCACGACACCACCTCGCCGATCTCTACGAACTCGTCCAATACGCAGGAAACATCGTCCCGCGTCTCTATCTCATGATCACCGTCGGCTCCATCTACATGTCCATCCCAGAAGCCCCAGTAAAGGAGATAATGAAGGACATGATGGAAATGAGCAGAGGCGTGCTCAACCCAATACGTGGCCTATTCCTTCGACACTATCTCAGCGGCCAGACCAGGGACCACCTCCCTATCGGTACAGACTCGGGGTGTGTTTCCCATTCCGTCTCCACCTCTCTGCTCACGCGCTGTGCAGCATACAAGGCAATCTCCAAGACTCAATCTCATTTGTACTCACAAACTTTATTGAAATGAACAAACTCTGGGTCCGTCTCCAACACCAAGGGCACTCGCGCGACCGCGAAAAACGCGAAATGGAACGTCGCGATCTCCGCATCCTCGTCGGGACCAACCTTGTCCGTCTCTCCCAGCTCGACGGCGTCGACCTCGACATGTACCAACAGAGCATTCTCCCCGCCATCCTCCAGCAGGTCGTCAACTGCAAGGACGTCATCGCCCAAGAATATCTCATGGAGGTCGTCATACAGGTGTGCACAGTTAGTCTTGCCTACTTCGCTTATACTAACATCCTTAATCCCAGGTGTTCACGGACGAATTCCACTTGCACTCCCTCGGTCCTTTTTTGTCCGCGACAGCCCAGCTCCACCCGAAAGTCAACATCAAACTAATCGTCATCGCCCTTATCGACAGGCTGGCAGCATATGCCGCCCGCGAAGCTGAGAACGAGGACCCAGAAGAGACCAAACGGCAAGAAGAGGCCGCTGCCAAGCGACTCGCCGAAAAGGTCCGGTTGGCAAGGGAAAAAGCTAATCACGCTTACCATCAGCCGGAACACACCACCGTTGACGGCGAGGAGGCCTGGGCTAGCGCCGTCCAGGATTCGGAACAGAACATCGAGCAGGACGCCGACAAGGGCAACGACGTCTCGGAGGACACCAAGGGCAAGGAGAAAGAAAAGGACGCCGCGCCCGTGAAAAAATTTCGGGGCATACCCGAGGACGTACAGTTGTTTGAAGTATTTTGGAAGCAGGTCGTTGAATTGGTCAAGGTATGTTGGACGTGATGGCGTCCGACCATGTCTCACTGGCTTTCTAGGCACGACCCGACTTGTCTATACAAGACATCACCGCGCTCTTGGTGTCGCTCACCAATCTCTCGCTGAGCTGTTACCCAGACAGACTCGAATATGTCGACCAAATCCTCGGTTTTGCGCACAGCAAAATCAAGGAGTTCGCAGACAGGTGCGTGTCATGGTTTCATGTATGCACGTCGCTGAGGCGTGTCCTCCAGCCCAGAGCTGCATGCCCCTCAAACCGCTACTAACCTTGCAGCGCTGCTGGGCGCCCCAATTAACTCGTACCAGTCCGTCCTTACGCTCCTCGCCATTCCCCGTTACGTCCCCTTACTCTCTCAACAACTCTTTTCCACACGACGGTCCATCGCGCACAGCGTCGTCTCGAGTGTGCTCAAGAACGAAACCGTCATCGAGACGCCGGGTGACGTGGACGGCGTGTTGGACCTATGTCAAGTACTGATCAAGGATCAGACGGACATCGTAGGCAGTCCACCCGTCAAGGACGTCAAAGAGGTCCGCAGACAGGGTCTGTATAGCATGGAGAAGGAGGACGTCGCAGAGGAACAAGGTTGGTTGGCGAGAATGATCCACCTGTTCCGCGCCGAGTCGCTGGACGTGCAATTTGAGGTATGTGGCCGTGCCTGCGGTCTCGTTGGCGTGGACTTATCGGACACGTCTTAGTTGTTGCAAACCGCGCGGAGACACTTTGAGGCCGGCGGCGAGCGAATGCGGCATACGTTGCCTGCGCTCATCACGTCGAGCATCAAACTCTGTCGACGGTACAAGAACAGCGAACATTTGGTTAGCCACGTCCACACGCGCGCGAGACGCGTCACTGACGGTTCTTGGTTCACAGGAAGACGACTGGCAATCCAAGGTGACCACGATTCTCAAGTTCGCACGCGAATGCACCTCGATCCTCGCGACCCAAGTCGACTCCCCGGCGCTCGCGCTCCGGTTGTTCCTCCTCGCCGCGCAGATCGCGTCCGAGTGCGGTTCTGGGTTCGAAGACCTCGCGTATGACTTTTACGTCCAAGCCTTTTCGGTGTACGAAGACTCGATCTCGGAGAGCCGGGCACAGTTGGCGGCGATCACGTTGATCATCGGGACGTTGCAGGGTGCGAGGGTGTTTGAGGTGGACGGGTACGACACGTTGATCACGAAAGCGGCGTTGCACGGGGCCAAGTTATTGAAGAAGCCACATCAGGCGACGGCGGTGCATGCTGCGAGCCATTTGTGGTGGCAGGAGGCAGCGGTCGAGGAGGAGGCGAGCGGGGAGGACAAGGAGAACAAGGCTATACCCAAGGACAAGGAAGATGGCGAGGGTGCCAAGGCTGTGCGTCTCATATATTTTCTCCAGCTGTACGTGGGTTGTTGTTGACCCCCCCCCCCCCCCCCCCCCCCCCCCCCCCCCCCCCCTCCCCACACACAACGCCGCGCCCCCCCGCCCACAACACGACCCAGCCCTCGCCC
>JBBPMK010000361.1:0-21407 GCA_038090295.1 Boletus semigastroideus | reverse complement strand
CCAATTGGCAGGGCCCAAATCCGGAAAAATGCCCTTTTTCTCGCCCCCCCCCCCCCCCCCCGAATCAGGCCAACGCCGCTGATAAGAGGTCGGCCGGATCCACCGCCGAAGGAGACACGTTTCGCGATGAGCGCGCCATGAGAATGCACGTTTTACAGCCTGCGGACCCCGTATGCGCTATTTGCGATAATAAACACACCTTCTTTCTAAATTTCCCTTTCCAACACGGTAGAATCCATACGCACACACGGCCGTCACGGCACCTAGGATGGCTAGACCACTCGGTCCGCGAAAGGGGAGGTTGCGTTTGTACCTTACGGCCTCAAATCCCCCAGGAGGAGGCATGTCCCTATGGAGGCGGCGCTGTGCTCAATACAGTGTCACATTGCACGTGAATTGTCGACGTACTGTTGGTAGGGTATCGACACTGCGGCACAGGGGTCAGATTCAGCGTTCCATTCGTTGTAAATAAGCCCGTACTCACTCGTTATGGTGAAAAAGCTGACGGGCAGTGAACGTTCTAGTGGTAACCCGGATGGCACCGCCCTTAAGACCGTTCCAAGACCAGCCCTAAAGCCACGTGAGCCACAGTGTGACAGTGTCAGCTTGAACCAAAAAAAAAAGTTGACAGGTCCACAGAGTTCCGATGCAATCTTACTTGTGTGTCCTGGACGGTTCCTGTGGATATATTCTTACAAACACTGCCCTTGAATGCCGTCGCACTGCATCGTCGTATAAGTGCACGTTTGTAAGTTTCAACTTCGGAATCCGTATAGGGGGAACTCGAGTAACTGAATTGGACAAGACGTCTCTATGACATGTTTTATACGAGACCGTGTTCATTATTTACGACGAGGCGAGCTACGAGATGCGTGGTTACTAGCGTCAGAAAATATTAGCGGTTGCCCTGATTCGGGACTCAACGCCAGGCAGAAGTTTCAATGAGTAATAAATAACTAAAATGCCAACTCAGCGTCTCACTCTCCTTTGACGCCGCCTAAAGCACTGCCATCATGTCACACAACCAATCCCCAGGTCCTTCCGTTCCCCCCACCTCCCAGATGTTCGTCCACCCTCCCCCCGTCGCTCCTTCCGCAAGGCAAAAAAACAAGGCATACACTACAGGTATTGCCGCTGGCGTCGAAGACGAAAAATATCAGACAAAATACAAGGAGTTGAAGCGAAAAGTAAAAGAAATCGAAATGGTATGTTATATACTTCCATCCCCAAGCTTCCCCCCGTCTCAATCATTATCATCTTTCGTAGGACAATGACAAGCTCCAGTTCAAGGTCCTTATGGCCAAAAAATCCATCCAGCGAATGAAATTGGAAAGAGCGTGAGCATATCTTTGGCTTCCATTTGTTCTCCGTCTTATGTGACATCAGTGTGCTGTATGAGCGACTGTCTGCGGTGCCCCCTTCACCAGACCTTCACAGTCATACTTCCCTCCCTCCCATGAATGCTGGTCCCGGGGTGCCACCTCAACTCCCACAGCAAAAACCACCTCCCGGTCAACACCGCGATCCCCGAAATATGGACATCAATGATCCCAACACACCAGACTATGTCCCATCCGGTAACATCCGCGTGATTTCTGGTCCAGACGGTCGCCCAGTCCAAGTATCAGATGGACCCATCGGCCCAGGAGTACCCTCTCATCCTGTGTCTGCTGCACAGATGTCACGGCGCGGTTCCGTCCCTGGCCATGACTCCCGCCACCTTCCACCCCTCTCACAACTCACTCCTGTGCAACACCTCGAGCATCCGCGGAGCCACACGCAGTCCCAACCTCACGCGTCCCATCTTCACTCGCACAGCAATGGATCCGATTCCCGCTCTCGTCCCCACTCGTCGTCGCATTCGCGGAGTCAGGGTCCCCCGCAAACATACCACCAAGGAGTAATTCCTCACCCGCAGCACTATCCTCCTGATACTGTTCTCTCTGGACAGCGTCTACAAAGCCCCCCTTTCGGACATGAGAGAGAACGTTCCAGAAGGTATGATACGCACGAACGAAGCAATCATGGTGGCGATCCCTATCCGCACGCGCGACACCAAATGGCGCATGCTTCACCCCACTCCACCATCATGTCACCCACGAGTGCTCGCGGATCAACCACATGTGTTCATGATCACCAACGTGTCGGACCTGGTACGAACATGAATCACACTGACTTTGAACATGAACGTGACCTCGAGAGGGAACATAACTGGTCGCGTACACGCGAACACGATTACGATCGCGAAGCTCCACGTGACTACCCCAATTCCGTCCCGGGCCGCAACTCACCTCCTCCGCACCTGAGGTCAAGGCTAGAGAGGGACTACCAAGATCATCCCTCTTATCGACTGCGGGAGGAGCAGATGTATCTTCGTGAGCCCATTGGTGCAGGCGTATATGGTCGATCATCTCGGTCTGATACCCCTGGCTCTGGCTCCGGCTCTGCTGAGGTGCAAACACGATCAGACGCTCATTCGCAATACTATGATCGGGAGCGCCAGAGACCCTATGCACCCCGGAGCATAAATCAACCGCAAATGCCGAATGAGGATATCGATTTTGTTCACGAAGATGGCCGTTCACACAATCGCGACCGTGACCACAGTGGAGCATACATACCATCTGAACAGCATCGCCCTCCTTTGGAACCATCGAGAAAGCGCTCTCGTAACGACATGGATATAGACGGAGAGGATGACGTTGTTTCAGCCCCAGGGGACAGCTCAGGAGGCGGAGGAGATAGTTCCTTGAGGTACGGAGGAAGCCATCGGACAGATGATAGAGGTTCGAAGAGACTCCATCAGGAAGGTATACCGTCATCCGCCCAAGGCTATGGTGGGCACGACGAAACAGAGGAAGGACACTCCGATGATTAGGGGTTCGGTGAATATACTCCGCGCAGGCTCCCATATAGAAATTCTTGTGCTAAAGTGCTTGCAGTCTTTATTCCATTGTCAATATATACTCGCCTGTGTTTATGTCGGTCGTTGTTTTTGGGTAATATCATAACTTTTGGCTGTTTGTAGATTCGCGAGTGATGCCAGTATCTTTCTTTATTCATGCCAACGGATCAACATAAAAGTGTAAATCTCTTCCCGCATGTTCGGTATGCGCTGCAAACCTCTAAAATTAGCTCCTGCTGGCAAGACAATCCATACAAGGTGACCTCGGGAAACATGACAGGGACGATCCGCAAACCAAGTAATCTGAAAAGCCACTCCTGTCTCTAAAGAAAGAATCGTGACGCACAATCCCACACCTCATTTCCGTCCAGGTTCGGTGGCCATGCCATAGAACTACGCTCCGCCGATACTCGTGATTCGATATTCCTGCTCACCGTTGAACCGACTCCCTCTTTTCTTCCCGTGCCTTATCAAAAGGCGGTGGTCTAGGATCATGTCTGTAGCCGTGGCACTGCGGCCGACTTGCCCTGGCTGGGAGAGCATGGTTTGACGCGCCTCCGAGTCAGTGAGAAGCCTCATAGCCATAGGCAGAGTGTGGGACGCGCTCACTCGGTCCGCGGGGTTGGATAGTCGCTAAAGCTACGGCGCAAATTGGCTTCTGAGTTCCCGAACCCTATAGCCTCGGCATGCTGAACGGAAAAAATCCAAGAGATATGACTTCATGGATGCGACACTGACCTTGGGTTGGAATGTAGAATGGTGGCAGACAAAGACAGTAGCAGTGACCCACCTTGGCCAACAAATGGCCTCATTGTGGTTGCCATTCTCAGTGCCAATCACCCAAGAACACCACGTATGGTGAGTCGGCATTGTACGATGGAGCTTCCCACCGGGTGCTTTCGTCCAAACTGCAAGGTTCCACTCTCCATTAGGATGGAGACCGCCTCAGAGGTATCCTCCGCATTCCATGATAGCTGCTGGCTATATATATACCAACCATGCGGGCATCTTCGAGCTATAAGTAAACTGCGTTCGGGTCGTGTGACCGCCCCACCTACCTACTGAGGTCGGCCGCGATGATGTAGCAGCTGGCTTGTTCTTAGCATTTTCGATCGGTCCTAGACGTGTTTCAAACTGAGTGCATTCGGCAGCCAACCTCGGCCAGCGCGTAGACCGTCGACCCGTTCCACACAAGTAAGTACTTGAGATAAAATAGGTGGGGTCATGGGTCTAAAGCGTATTTTCGAGTTGGATATCAAAGTCACGATAGGTACACGACCTGCTGGAATAGTTCAACGATGTCACCAAACTTCCCTCTCACCGGTACATATGGTCCGCTACAAGAAAAATAAACCAGTTACATCTTCGATATCAGTTGAATGACTCACAATGAAGGTTGGCTGCGATTTCCGCTTCGGCCCTGTCTCCGTTCGCCAGCAATTTTTCTTTGTTGTATAAAAGCTCTTCTCGGGTCTCCGTCGAAAACTCCTGATTTTGCGCTGGAGAACAAGGGTGTGAGTCAGATAGAACATAAAAGAAGTGGCACGTACTTTCGACGATGGCGTCGACTGGGCAAGCTTCCTGGCAGAAACCGCAATAAATGCACTTGGTCATATCAATATCTGACAAGAGACTATAAGCTTGCGGTCCGTGAATCTGAGGTAATCTTACCGTATTTAGTTGTGCGCCTTGACCCATCTTGACGCGCCTCACTTTCAATAGTGATGGCCTGAGCGGGGCATATCGCTTCGCAAAGCTTACAAGCTGGATGCAACCATGAATCGAGCATACTAGGTATCTGGAGAGACATACCGATGCAACGTTCCTCGCCACTCGGGTATCTTCGCAGAGCGTGTTCACCACGAAAGCGAGGGGACAACGGACCCTTCTCGTACGGGTACATAATAGTGTAAGGAGGTCTGAAAAAGTTCTCCATGACAACCCACATTCCTGCGAAAGTTCAGTGACAGTGCGCATACGTCTTTCAACCAGCAACCCACCTCGGAGGATTTCGGTGAAGAAGAAAAGATGGACTGCTTTGTCAACAGCACTTGGACCATCCTTGTACGAGTCCGTGTACTTGTCTGGCTCATCCCGTGCGGTCAATGTACCTGTAGCGGCAGGGGACCTGATTCTGACAGGACCTTCGAGACCATGTTTGTCGAGCGGTACAGCGTGAGAGCAACGGGATGAAGAAATGCTCCGGCGAGTAATTAACGCAATAACCCGCTGCTGGGCCACAAACCGATGCGAGAGGCCAACACCAAGACATGTATGGGCCAGCGACATTGTAGACCAGAGCAATAGTCGGATGTGACAAGATGTCACACTGGAGTGACACCAATTTCTCAGGCAAAACCATGTCGACTTTGAAAGCAAAAGTAAAGGCGCAACACCCTTCAGACCAGGGTACGACGGACGTTACATTTGACCTTCATTATCTTGTCACGACAGGCTAGACAGAAATACAACAGACTTATTCTCGCTTCCAAAACGACTTGCAAACCCTGGCCAGCAAGATCGGCGAGCTGGAGCAGGAAGCTGAAGAGCATACGTAAGTCTTTTAGCTGTGGCAGACCACGATTAAGTTTTTGGGCAGATTGGTTCTCGCAACCTTAGATGAGGCTCTAGAGAAGGAGCCTGATCGCAAATGTTTTCGCTTGATCGGCGGTGTGCTCGTTGAACGCACTGTCAAGGACGTGGTACCAGCATTGCAAACAAACCGTGATGGGGTGAGCCTGTGTCGTTTACTTCGTTTTCATTCAATCCAACATGCTCCTCAGATTAAAAAGGTGATCACCACATTGACGGACCAGATTAAGTCGAAGGAACAAGAGTTCGAGACTTTTAAACGAGAACACAACATACGTGTCGTTCACAAAGCATGACATTTTCTCCAGTTACATTCGAGCAATGGGTAATTTCATCTACATGTATCGTATCACCTGAAAACTTCACTTATCATTTAATTTAGGGTACTTACTCTTTACTTCATCAAATATGTTTCATGTGTATCCTTTAGTTCAACCAAAGTACATGCAATTATTGAGCTGTTTCTCGACGTAACGTTGTTGACGACGCTTTTCCAGAATTTCTGAGCAGTGACCGATTGACTCGGAGGTAATACTTGATGGATATCATATTGGAATGGTCTGGGACCAACCCCACTTGATTTGCACGAACTCGTGGCAAAAGTCCATCAAAGATGGCTAACAGGGTTGAAAGCCTCTTGATCCTGTGAGCAAAACGCCACTTGTGCCTCATAGTCCCTGTGATGTCGATCCTTTTTTGGTAGGGGGCATTCT
Source organism: Boletus semigastroideus (assembly GCA_038090295.1). Lineage (NCBI taxonomy): Eukaryota > Fungi > Basidiomycota > Agaricomycetes > Boletales > Boletaceae > Boletus > Boletus semigastroideus. Next base: position 15,197 of record JBBPMK010000361.1, on the reverse strand, counting down.
GTATCAGTAACGCGTACCGCGTCTTTTGCCCTGAGCCGTGGAAGATTGCCGATATGTCCATGATGAGTGTATCCAGAGGGTACCCTCGTGTTCTCTATTTCAAATGGAAGGGCGATCAGACTGCAGCTTAGATACCGTTGATGAGCCGCGTAAGTATGGTTATTTTTTTGTTGTCGGCCCGTAGCAAGGCACGTCATTCATCTCGGTAGCTCAGAAAAGAGGCCAGGCCGGTCAAATCCCAATCTCTTTCTCCCATACTGATTCACTCTTTTTCCTTCATTCTTTAGCGTGTTGTCATTCGTTCCTTGCACTGGCCAAGTCCTTCCTTTGTCATCTCTCTCGATCGCATGTACGCATTTCACCTGGTTGCCACGCTTCTGCCCGCATGCGGGATTGTTCTCGCAGCCAGCGATTTCCAGCTCGATACTGAGGAGAATGCATTCCTGACGTCCCACAACCACGTTCGCACGAGATTCAATGCGCAACCTCTTAACTGGTCCACGACTTTGGCTAGAAAAGCCAGAACGTGGGCGAGCGGGTGCTACTTTGAGCATTCGAATGGCCAGCTTGGGCCCTACGGCGAAAACATTGCCGCAGGAACGGGAAATTTTACCGCCGAGAACGCTCTGGACATGTTCATGCAAGGCTTGCGTGAGTTCTCTCGCGACACCGGACTGTGTTTAGTTTCTCACATATTCATCAAGACTCCTTTGATCCCGCTGATCCGACGTTCTCCGATTTCACGCAGATAATATGGCAATCTACCACGGAGCTTGGATGTGCGTCAGCTCAGTGTGACGGAATATTTGATGCAACTTTTGGAGGGGCCACCATGCACGTTTGCCTGTATGAACCTGTTGGCAACGTGGTCGGTGCTTTGCTGTCAGTTACCGAACGTCGTTGGCTGTGTCACGAACTCATTAATAACTCTTAGAGATAACGTTGGAACACTTTGACAGTCTGCCATCCATCGACATCAATCATCCAATCTTTCGAATAGGAACTTCGTCCCATTTTACGGCGGCGGGCTGCTCAAGTATATGTTGTGACCTCCGGGCTGGTTCCTATTCATGCATTAAATGTTCTCGATATAAAGGTATGATAGTGAGATCGCAAGTTCCTCATCATCATTAATTGGTGGGTAATCCGAATGATGAGAGACGCGCCGTCGACTGGGAACGTCCCTTACATAACCTTGTGATTATGTAAGCTGCTAGTCAACTCCCAACTTCTCCACAACTTCTCCACACGACACACAAGACCCAACATGTCATTGATGGATGGGGATGTCAAACCTGTCCATGATGCACAACACACCACTCTACAGACATTGCCCGTTGAACTCCTGGCAGACATACTCTCCGAGCTTGATCTCGATTCTCTTATTGCGGTTTCTTATCTCTCGCGTAGACTCCGGGCTGTTGCTGCTGATACGTACCTGAACCCATGGAGACGTCCTATTTTGCGCAGTCTTCATCGATGTGTTTACGAGAAGTCTCTGTTCCACCTTAGCATTCGCGCAATCGTGCCAAGGCAGAACTGGATCGAGATTCTCACTTTCGCATCGGCGAGTTTTCTGTTGTTTGATAGCACCCTGCCCAACTTGAGGTCATCAGACTGGGAAGAGTGTTTTCACAGAAGATTTTTGCCTGGCTGGACCAGATGGAAAAAGGATAATTCATGGAGAGAAGCCTTTATGAAGTCTGTGCTCTTTCAATCAGTAGTGTCTCATCTTACGAATCTCACTAGAGTACTTTATCGTGTATGGCATAGAAGTCATTCTTCCTGCACTTCGGATGAATCTTGGACTAAGTAATAGCCCTGCCAATCCAACTCAAGTCCCAGCCCTCAGACCGACCTTTCCAGGTATATCGTCGTCAATCAAAATGGATCCGTGAATGAGCTTGAAGCTGCCTCTCGAGGCTTCAATCCTCTCGCGATATTTCATGAATTGAAGTTAGTGCATATCAGTTTGCGGTACTTCGTTCCACCTCATCCTAGATAGACTTCAAAGTAACCTTGCTCACCTGCCAACTCAAATAAGAGTCAGCTTGCAAGATTTCATCCCTCTTCATTACCTAATACCATTCTAGGTGGTCCTTCAGTTAATGGATGTCCGCGTGCTGGCGTTTGGTGTTACGAATCGTCCTAGAACACATCTCATGATAAACCGCAATGCCCACGCGTTTTTGCTTCCGCCTGGACTTGGTCCCCCCGCTACTAGTGTTGATTTCGGTGGCAGTCTGACCGACCATTCGAATGCGTTGGACTCGAGAGCATCTGGTTCGTTTTTTTGTTGTGTCAGTCAGATCTGACCTTACATTTGACCCGCAACCTAGTTTCAAAGCCATGTGATGATGCTTACCGTCGTCTCTCACATCCTACTCCTCCACATACTCACACCAATTATCCAATGCACACTCCTGGCGGAAGTGACCAAAGATGGCATCCTGACGCCATATTAGGAAACGGCATCCACTGGGTTGGAGGGGTAATGTGAATCAAACGTCCTCCAAAATTCCTCTTTCATTGACTCTTTCCGGAGGGTCACTGTGCAATTGCATCCGTTCAAGTCTCATAGTCCCCCTACCCATGGGCTCCAAGGAACAGAATTGTTTGATGGGATCAATCACGCTCAATTTGCGTCGTTCACATGGCGTGACTTTTTGGCGATTGCACCCTGGATGGAAAAGTGTGTTACGATGTGCATATACGGGCAAGGTTCGGGGATCCATTGATTTATCTCTACTCTGCGTTTCCCGCTTGTGGAGATTAAAGTCTTAACAATTAAGTGATAGAGTTGCGTACCTCGATTTTCCAGAGTTCGCCGTCTGGAGAGATTCGATGAATCAACGGCCATCTCATACTCACCATGGTCTTGTTTGAGTGAGTGAGGCTGTTCCCATTTTGCGGACCTCAAACGCTTTGTCCGTGATCGAGGTGAGACATCTGTCTTGTTCGCGAACGCTTGACAGACTGAACTTGTGCCGTATGCATCGCCTTTTATTGTTTCCCCACGCGCTACCATGGTTAACTTTTGTTCTCGTCATTAAACATAGTGACATTTCTCGGACCCGTCTGACGGGTCTGTGTAGTGTTCGTGCGCGCGCTGGATCCTAGAACAAGGGATACCAAAGACCTGGAATCATTAGATCGATCAAATGGCTTTTGCCCCATTTAAGCGCCCAATTCCAAGGATGCTTCCTTCATTTCACCCCCTTTCATTTCCTTTGACTGACGTTGCGGGCCTTCGTCTATACCCTTCAGGATCATTATGTCGCTCGTGAGTGCCACCTCGGTACCTTTCAACACAGCTAAATTCTTCATAGTGGAGTTGTACAACTTGTTCTAAGTCATTTCTTCGGAAGGGCGACCTTACTCGGCACCAGGCGGTACACACTGGCATTAAGTAGGCTACGCGAGAACGTAGGAATGCCACCGATTAACTTGCCTTTTAGACCACACATCTGTGAAACCTGCGGAAAGGGCTTTGCACAACTTTCCGGTCTGAAAACACACCGGAATGTCCAGTAAGTTCAAATTGATTGCTACTACGTCGTACTAATGAGAAATTAGCTCCAAAGCCAGGCCTTACATATGTGGGATCGGTACCTGCAAAAAGGCTTTTGGAGACCCATCATCGCGTACTCGGCATAGAAATGAGACCCATAGACGCGAAGGCGCATACAAGTGTGTTGTTACCGACTGTGGGACACGGTTAGTATTGCGCTTGAAATCCCCTTTTCGTGATTCACAAGTTTCGCTAGGATCAAACGGCGGTCCGCATTTATGGCACATTTGCGAAAACACGGACTGGATCTCGAGTCACTTGACCTGAATGGCATCATTTTACAGAGTGGCCTCAGAAGTGCCACAGTTCATTTCGCTTCTCCTGAGGTGGACAACAAGAATGACCATAAGAGCCCCTCCTGTTGTGTTGGCGGTAGTAAGTAAAGGTATCTTACTCTAGGCTACCTGCCAACTGTCAGACAGGTCCTGGATATCATGCTTCGGGCAACGAAAGCGATGCAAGTCGGGACAATGACGGATGGTCGGGTGACGATCCTTTCGACTGTCGACGAGACCAGGTCTTCGTAAACGATGCATTGTTCCTAGACCCAATCCTCCATCGAACCGTGAACGTCGTCGGTCCGTCAGACGTTCCGCATGACGTTTACACCTACATGTCTAGCACCATGGAGAACCCACGTTGCTTCGACGGTATATGGCCTACCTTGGTGGACTATCCACTCCTTGTCGCCTCTCCTCCGAGTTTCCCAGTACTCGAACCATTCCTGGAAGCCGGAAGCGATGGATCTCAATCATCGTGGTCATCTCCATCGTCAACGTATTCAGCTCTGTGTCCCACCGACGACTTCGATGACGATGTGATGTCGATGTCGATAGCAAACATGATCGCAGGAGTATAATCTTATAATCTAATTCACGCTACCAATGGAGGAGCTTCACTTTGCGTAGTGTTTTTCTATATCCGAAGCTTAGTCCACTCTTTTTATACTTTCGAGGACGTTTTACACAGCTGCAACTAGAGGTGCCAGTACACTTGCGGTCTTTTAGTACTTAGTACTTACATACTTGTTGCGCTGCATGGACAAGATCGAAGACGCGTTTGGGGTAACAAGCGTAAATAACGCCTACGATTTCTCAAGGCGCACTGCCATCATCCTTGTACTTCGCGCGTCTGGTGAGACCCTGCTCGGAAGACATCGCCAGAGTAGCCGCCTCTAGATCTCACCCGGGCGGATATAACATGCTCGCATCACCCTTGTATCCTACCCCACCATTCTCTACCCAGCTTCTATCCGACGATCATGCGCAACTTAAACCGTCCAAAGATATCGATGCATTCAACAGCCTTCTTCCACCTCCTATCGAGTTCGTAGAGGGATCATCGTCTGGCCTTCTTGCAGTTGCTGAAGGAAAGTATGATCCCATCAACGGAACTCCAAAAGCCAGCAAGGTGAGCGTCCCAAAACTTTTCTCTCTCGACGTCGTGAGTAATAATTGCAGCCTTTGGACCAACCGAAAACACCACCGACCCAACATGCATTTCCGAAAAATTCTCCGCTCACAGCTCGGAGACATCATCTGTACAATGGTATACTCGATTTCACTTGGCCATCGGGTCACGGTATCGGCAGTGGGCTGCATAATACCGGAAATACTTGCTTTCTGAATAGTGCATTGCAATGCCTCCTCCATACACCGCCGCTACTCCGTATCTTACATGCACACTCCAGAACGGACCCTTGTTAGTGCATCCCGGTTTTCGTTCACTTGGATGCCATTTTTACCTCATCACTATTCAGGCAGAGTCAAGAGCGGATTTTGTATGGCATGTAATCTTCGGCAAGTGATGGTGGATTCGTATCACAAGGCCTACTCGTTTACGCCGTATCAAATTACATCTAAATTACAATGTGCGTCTTGACCACCTATCCACATCAACTATACTAAGTGGTAATGATAGTCATCGCAAAACATATGCGCAGGGGACGACAAGAGGACTCACATGAGTTCCTCCGGTATGCAATCGATGCATTGCAAAAGTCATGCCTGACTGGATATTCCCAGTACGCTTTCTCTGTCCTCTTTTTGGACGTACTCTTTACCAACTATCCAGGAAAGTTGACCATAATTTGGCTGAAACAACATGGGTGCACAGAATCTTCGGCGGGCGACTGCGTTCTCGGGTAACATGCCGAGAATGCAATTACAACAGTGACACTTTCGACAGTATGTTAGACATTAGCCTGGACATATACGGCTCGTCAACTTTGAAGGATGCACTCAAGAAGTTCGTCGCAGTAGATTACCTAAGGGGTTCAGACAAATACAAATGCGAAAAGTGAGTGGCTTGGATTAGTGATACGTTTCCTTCATTGACTTTGTTGAAGGTGCAACAAGGCTGTTGTGGCAGAAAAGCGTTTCACCGTCCACGTCGCCCCCGCCGTGCTAACAATACATTTAAAACGCTTTTCTCCGCTTGGCCGAAAGATTGGCCATCATGTTCACTATGACGAACGTTTGATGCTCCAGCCTGTTATGAGCGAGGGGCAACATGGGCCGTCCTATTCGTTATACGGTGTCATCTGCCATGCCGGAGGTGGACCCAATTCAGGTCACTACTTTGCTCACGTCAAAGCAGCGGACGGACGATGGTACGAAATGAACGATGACATGGTCTCACCCAATCATAGCACCCCCGTGGGTCTGAAGAACGCGTATATTCTGTTTTATATGCGGGAAAGAGGACAATCGTTGGAAGGTGCTATTAGTCACCCAAGCAGGACGATTGGAAGCGCCAAGAATAGCATCGTTGGCGGTATGAAGAAGCGCAAGAGCATTGATCTAGATGAAGAAGATGTTGGTGTCAAGACCGAACACCCCTTCATCGGTCCTCTTCTCCCTTCACCCATGCTTAACAACGCCGACGAGGAGCAATCGACCACAACGGCTCCCCCGTCCGATCCTCAGGCCGTTAATCTGAAAAAGAAGATAGCCGCTCTAACGGGTAGACCAAGCACCGCCCTTAAGAGTCTCATGCGCTACGACGAAGACGATAGCCCTGACGAGTCATGGGAATCCAGACAACCCGAATCAAAGACTACATCAGGTCGCGACTCGTACCCTCCACCCCCGCCTTCCACCGATTCACTCCAATCACCCTCATCCTCAGACCACACTTCCATTGTCCAAATACCCGCATCATCCTCAGATACCCTTCGTTGCAGCGGGATTGATCCCAGTAATTTCTATGCGTGCCACACAACGAACGAGAGGAAGCGTAAATCACCGTTCGGAGACGAGGACAATCACAAGTCCAACTCCAAACATCGCACGTTGTCACCAATGCCGACACCCTCTCCCAAGCACACACCAATTGGGCAGCGCAGAAAGTCTTCATTTGGTGGCGGTGCTCTAAATCCCTATTCTCGACTTATTGGGAGCAACTCTTTGACTTCTGAGTTCCGTCTCAGGCCAAGGCAATATGGTAACAAGCGGAAGAGGATGATTATATAGCCATGGACTGCATGCTATATCATGTATAGTTATAGCAATCACTATAGCAGACACCAGACTACAAATGTATTGATCAAACGGAGGTGGCTTGAAGTAACTACAGTTTCGCCTTAAAGTCGATACCCTTGGGATTGTCATCTTGTTCGTCCCACCAGATCACGGAAACGGTCGTGTCATCTCGGTATCGGCGAGCAAAGGGTGATGGGATGCTCATCAGTTTCCGGAGCTCAAATGTATCACCTCCGCCGAAAGCATTCCGAATTAAGTGAGCGCTTGGTTCGTCATCTGTAAATGACCACGAAGTTGAACCCTTGGCATTTCCCTTGATCTTATCCTTGCCTTCGATAGTTGGCGACCCAGACGAGGTAGGGACCAGAGTCTGAAGCTGTGCTCCAGAAATAGTTCCTTTCAGGCCCTTTAGATGTCCACCCACGAGAGCCACCACCTCTTCCGAGCTGAGTTTGTCCCATAAACCATCAGTGGCAAGCACGACAAACCGGGAGCCAGGACGTTTCGATGCATCCGAGGAACCATCATCGAAAGAAAACTTGCGGTGAGTCACAACCGGAGTTGCGGTAACATACGGTGGTGTCTTCAACGATGTTGGCGCTGGTCGTAATGGCTGGTTGTTGCCGACCATGAATGCCTGACTCAAACTTTATCAGGTCGTCACTTGGATGGAATCGCAAGAGAAACAAGTCGTGCTCACGCATCTTGAACTTCGCGTGGCCACTTGTAGCGGGCATCTCCAAATGCTCTGGTAGGCTCAAGACCGCCAAGAACTCGACCAGCACGAATGACGTTTTCGGCCTCGTCTTGTGGGTGTTCCGACTGTATTCTATCAAAATTTTAGATGGGCCGAAGTAATCAGAGTGGAAGACACAATACCTCTTCAACTCGTTCGGATTTCGGCCAGTCTGATCCTCGCTTAACACCTCTACCCTCCAGGAACCCGTTCCATCCGTTGACTCCTCCCAGATACCCGCAACTGCTCGGCTATCTCCAGAGCATGCAACATACAAATCTTGTTGGGCAGTGTCAAAGACAGCCAACAATGCACAACTGCCTGAGATGGGCCTAAATGACATGAAGTTGAAGGAGGCCACATATCAACATACCAGATATTGCCGGAAGCATCATCGGTAGCGCGAGCGGATGCTCGCTCAAGTCAGGGATGATTTTCTTCTTCAGGGATTCCTTGTCCATGTTGTTGGCGAGAATCTTCAATGGTGCATTGATCAACTCTTCATCCAATTTAGTGAATGAATTTTGAATGACGGAAGAGATGGTTTGAGAATTTTGGACCCGAGGTTTGGAGAACATGGAGCCTGAAGGTCCGTGTATGAGCAAGGAGAGCTGCAATACGACAGCGTTTATCAATGTATTTGAGAGAAGGCGGGAAGTATGGGGACCACCGTGACCATCCATTACAGCAAAGAACAGCCAGTCTCCAGGTCCCTTTGGGTCCGATGGTTCACGTGCGATAATAGCCAGGGCATGAGCATCTTCCATTGGATCATTTGCTGCCACGGAAGCTGTACTATACTTCCACGTCATGCCCGCAGGACGAACAATGGTATCGGATTTTACATTGACATTGAGACGCTGGTCAACGACGCTGAGGGGCAGGAGGGGGAATGTCTTGTTGGTCATGAGAGGTGCGCCATCAGCACCGCGTACTTTTATGGGGAGGTCAAAAGTTTGCTGCTTCAAGTTGAATCGGTAATAGAGGTATGTTGGTGTACCAAGAACGACCGTGGTGGTAGCTACGGGTTTCCAGAATCTTCTGAGCATGAAGAACCGACCCCTCTTGAGCTTGAGCAAGTAAGGTGGCCTCAGTTAAATCCAGCAAACCTCAGGGTCCTGTGACCGATGTGTGACACAGGGACGGCGGACAATTTTACAGCAAGTAACTCGGCTGTAACTCGGCTAACACCGTGTACGTGTTGATGACAAACTCAGACCGCCAAACTAGACCAAGCTCCGCCCCAACTTTCGGCAAACGCTATTTGGAAATTGTGGGTGATCATCGTCAGCTTCCATCCGACCCGAAGAATGACGACGGCTCATCCAGTACTTGACGATGATGCTCAGCATCATCGTCTGCACTGTCACTGGTCTAGTGACTCCGATTCCAGAGCCATGCAAAGCCCCAGAACCCTATCACACATTGATCCTATCTGGTGAAGGCTGGCTTCTAGAACTTTTGGTTGGCCATCCTGATCACATCTGTACAGAACTTGGCGTGCATGCACACATTTTTGAGGAGCTTGTTTTGACACTTTGAAGTTATGGACATTGGAATTCTTGCTTCATCTCATTGGAGGAGCAATTGGTGATTTGTCTCTACATGTGCATCACAGGCTTACCAACAAGGCATGTTGGTGAATGGTTTCAATGCTCAAATAGTACAATCACACAGTCTGTTCTACATTAAATATTCCTCTCCAAATGCTCACTTCTTTGCAGCTACTTCCAACAGATGGTGATAATCCTCTCATTGCCACCATTTTATATCACATTTGTCATCCCACCTGATTGTATTGAACTCTCCCAGCAATTCAAGTCCAATATGAAGTTCTGGCCATATTTCAAAGGTGAGATTGGCACACTTGACAGCAGCTCAAGACTGATATAAAGATTTGGCTGTATCTCCACAATTGATAGTAGCCACATCCCCATTGCACCACCTGCTTGGATAGCCTTGGCTTACAGAAACCAAAAAGGTTTCTTGTCTCATAACTGTTTGTTTGTCTGCAACTTTGATCTTTGGTTCACCTATTCTCTCACTGGTTGGGAAGGGTCATCATCAGATGCACATGTATTTAATAATGCATGCACCTGCCATCTTGACATCCCAGATGGTAGGTATCTACTTGGTGACCTTGGATATCCCTCTTGTCCATATTTGCTTGTTCCATATCATGGGGTGCAATATCATTTAGCTGAATGGGGCTGGACAGGTACAAGGTATGAATTTGCTATATTATTTCTCATTCACTCTTTGCTAATAGCTAATCACAGGCCCATGAATAAGAAAGAGCTTTTCAATCTGTGCCATGCATCTGCATGTAATACTATTGAACAAATTTTCAGTGTTCTCAAACATTGTTTCCATATCCTGCAGCTTGCCCTTCCCTACAAAATTGACACTCAGGTATGCTTACCAGCAGCACTGGCTGCTGTCCATAATTTTATCCACATCCACAATCCCAAGGGGGACCAGACAAAGATGAGGAAGTTTTACCTGAGAGTGAGGATGATCATACAATGCTCCATGATCAAATTGCAGACCATATGTGGCACAATTATATTCAGATTAGGCAGGCTCATATGGCAGACTCAGACTCAGACAGTTAATATATCATGCAATAAATAATTGATGAAACAGCATGTATGTAGTTGATGACAACACAAAGGCCTGAGTACATATGAGTGGCATATAAACAGCAGAATGTGATACATCCAAACCTCACATTGATACCTGAAGATTATGTGGGAGAGAGGAGGAGGGCATACTATCATTGTACATCTTCATAGCAAATTTGTATCACATGTACTTATTATTGTTACGAACCGTGCCCTCTTTACCTAGTTATCCTAGTCGTTTCCTACACTTTCAACTCTTCGGTTCAAACCCAACACACGACCTTTCTTTTCCCTTTCTTTTTCAGGTCACGTGACTCACAGCCACCAATGATGTCATGGGCCCAGACCCTTATCTATGACATCATCGGTCTAGGCTCTTATCTTTTCTTATCTTTCTATTTTTAGCTCATGACATCACCATGACATCATCACGACTGCACATCACTGTGGATGACATCATGCTGACTGATCATGACTCATACCCTTGACCCTATGACTCATCCCTTATGTGGACCAGTAGCATTATTAGCTCTTATCTCTTCATAGAGTTCGAGCTCTGCTTTAACCTTACTCGTACTTGTATATAAGGTAGACACTTGACTGGTGATTGCCCCCAGTCTAATCCACTTCGGTTATTCAGTCACTTCGACTTGAGGCCATCATGTGAGGATCCATTTGACCTTTCCTACGTCCTTTATTTTCAAATCACCAGTGACTGAGCGTGCACTGCAATGGGATATCGTCTGAGTGTACAACACTTGGATTAGACTACTCCTGAACACTCTCCTGGACCACAGGGATAAGTGGGGCCTGCCGGAGCTTTCTGCAACTTTTGCTTTCTCGTCCCCCGACGCCTATTAGGGGAGCAGACTTGTGATCTGCAGATTAGAACACTGATACCTACATTACCCTTCGAAGGCATCTCCCTTGAGGTGTTTACCGCACAGTCATCAAGACTGATAAGCGTAGTGCCAAGCCACATTAGGGGCTGGAAGGGATATTTCGAACACTGGTATTCTGCTGCTGCAAACAGCAAGGTAGCGCATCAGACTCGCAGTGGTACTGCCTTGTGAAAACCAGTCATGCACTTTATATCAAATAGTAGACGAAGTTACCCAGGTTATTGGGGTAATTCGTGTGGGCCAAAAACCCAGAGTTTTTCTTTAAACACTTGCCGCTGGAGAATTAGTTTTTCCAAAATCCTCCCTCTCTCCTCCACATTTAAGAAACTGGAGCTTACTATTTCTCTCCTGACCTCTATTCTTCTCCCTATCACCCTCTCCATTATCCTCTACTTTACCTTCCGTCTCCACAAACACCTTATCCAAGAAGGTGGAATTTGGTTTGAGATCCGCCACAGAGATCCCACTTTCGGACCTAACGGACTGAACAAAATTGTCTGGACCTTTCAAGTTCAGAAAGCCGAGATCGAAGAAGGAACCCTGGGTAACAACGTTGCTTGGTGAATGAGAAGTAGAAGGATAGAAAGGTTCTATCAACGCACCATCGTACACATTAAAAAGGAGGAATTCCCACTGGTACCTTCTTTACATCTTCACCTAGTCAAAAGGGAAGAAAGGACCCCTGAACCATTACAGTTCAGAGAAAACACTGCAGATATCGAAAATCACCCCCTCGCCGACCTTACTCCCCCCCTCCTTCAAATCCCATACATGAAGCTTGGTTGGCCGAAGGACGTAGATATCGGTGACAAAGGAAGTTCTATCAAAGGAACTTAAATAAGGTTAGAAGAGAAGATGGTACAGGTTACCTAAGAAATACAAAAAATCAGAAAAGATTCCCTTTCTTCTAAAAAATATCTTTTTCAAATCTGGATCTCATTATCACTTCTTCATATACTCTTTTTCTTGCTATCTGTTTCATCGCGCTTCGCATTCGTAGGATACGTAGAGAACTCCAGGAGATACAGGAATTAACAGAAGCAGTACGAACTATCAGACTTAGTATTGTCAATCGATTACCTGTAGTAGAAAACAAAAAAGAAGATAGTGTAGCTTTGGTATAAACTATCGCTCTCATTTATGAGTAGTGATGAAGAACCTCCACCACCCAGATTCGGAACTCCACCCACACCCAAGACTTCAATTTTCCCATTTCCATATCCTCAACACCCCCCGATCCCTCCAATGTCTTCGAACGACGACCTTGCAGCGCAGTTAGCAAAACTGTTAGCAGCACAAAATGAGAAAAAGGATGACATCACCAAGAAAATCCTCGACCCAGGATCGTGGGAAGGAGATAGAAAGAAATTCCGTGCATGGTGGCTACACCTTACCTTATGGGTTAATGAACAAACTTGGAAAAACAATAAACTCCGTACGATTGCTATCCTATCACGCTTCAAAGAAAAGTCAGATGGTTTTGCATTCCTAACCTTGCGAAAATACGTCGATCTATCTGAATCATATGCGTCGAAAGAGGATCTCATACCTATAGGAAATTCAGCATGGCCAGATTTTGCTGAGTTGCGAAAGGAGATTTTCGACTATTTCCAAATCGAAGTTCTTGCCCATGAAGCCTTGAAGGCGATACAAGCTCATAAGCAAGCGGATGGACAATCCATAGTGGACTTTATCCAAAAGTTCAAGATCTTACGAATTGATTCTGAGATCGAACCATCCTATGCGAAAGAGTTGTTGAAACAAAACATCAGTAGAAAAATCTATTACCAAGCATATATCCAATGCGACGTAGATGGATCTGATGTCGATCAGTTGATGGAAGATTACGTCAAGCTTGGAAAACTATATGAGCATATGAATATCGAACGACCTATGTCGGAAAGGGCACAACAAAAGAAACCAAACCCTTACCAATGTCAATATTACTATCCATCACCTAATGGTCCACCACCACAAAGGTTTACCGCCACAGGTACACAACCAGGAAGAGGAGCGCCCATGGATACGTCAGCAGGACCCAACCTGCCCAAAGAACAACCACTGACAATCTGCTGGAATTGTAACCAACCCGGACACATTAGTTGTACATGTCGTAATCCTAAACAACCTCGACAACAACAATCCAGAGAAATGTTCTTTGACCAGCGCACCAATTCTTGGTATAGTACCGAACCCCTAGACAATACCCCTCCCTCTTTTTCACAAATACAGATTGCTGATGAGGAGAAAGATGCAAAAATAGCTGCGATGCAGGATAAAATAGAGGTATTGGAAAAGGCAGCAAAGGCTTTAAATTAGAGTCACTCAGAAAGAAGGGGAAGCCTTCTGAGCGATTTCCTATTACAGAATCGGTTTGGTCTCTTACCACAAGCGGTTGTATAACAAGTTGGCCTCTTAGTCAGTTGCGTAAAAATGTAATTAAGTCACCTTCTGAAGGGAGTCCCTTGAAGGGCTCGGCGCCAGAAGTAAAACATAGCGTGCTTAATTCCCTTTCTACATGTATACAGAAAATATGGCAGAAAAAACCTAAAGTATTACTGGTATTTCCCCATTGGTCGAAAGAAACATGTATGGAAGTAGAAGTTGACGCACGAGTTTATGTAAAAGGAAGTTGGAAACCCTATCAAACAACGGCACTACTGGATAGTGGAAGTTGCAGTACATTCATCGATCAGAACATGGTCGATACATTAGGAATGGAAACAACACCGTTACAGGAACCTAGGGTTACAAGGAATGCCGATGGAACGCAAGGAATTGGACGTATTACGCATACAATGACACTCGTCATCAAAATAGAAGGTCATTCCGAAATAGTAGAAGCATTTGTTGCCATACTAGGAACACATGCAATGCTAATCGGATACGATTGGTTAACACGACACAATCCAACCATTGATTGGGTCCAAAAAAGAATAACCAATTGGGGATGTACTGACGACTGTCAAGAACTACAAGAACACCTAAATGTATGCGAACAAAAAACATTCCAAGTCCTTGAAGACGAAGAAGAAATCAAAAAAGAAGTTCCAGAATGTTATCACGAGTTCTTAGATGTCTTCTCACAGACAGCAGCATCACGAATGCCCCTACGAAAATCATGGGACCATGCTATCGAACTAAAAGAAGACTTTGTACCAAAGAAAGGAAGGATCATTCCGATGAGTGATGAAGAAATGAAGGTGGTTAGAGATTTCGTAGATGGCAAATTAAAGAAAGGTTACATTCAACCATCAAAATCCCCTCAGACATCTCCAGTATTCTTTATACCCAAAAAGGACGGAGGATGACAATTAGTAATGGATTATCATTACCTAAATGAAGGCACCATCAAAAACACCTATCCATTACCTCTCATCTCCGATTTGGTTGATCGATTAAAGAATGCGGACATGTTTACTACGTTAGATCTTCGATGGGGTTACAATAACATCCGAATCAAAGAAGGTGATGAATGGAAAGCCGCCTTCATTACACCAATTGGAGCATATGAACCCTTAGTAATGTACTTCGGAAAAGCCAATTCCCCCGGATCATTCCAACAAATGATGAATGACATCTTCAATGACATGTGGATGGCAGTTATAATCTATATGGATGATCTAAACATCTATACATCGGGGAAAACACGAGAAGAACATTGCAAGATTGTCAAAGAAGTATTTCAACGGTGTGGGAGCCGTCAGCTCCCTACATTCGTATCCTTGGTTTTCCCCACTTTCTAGGTCCAGGTTGTTTGTCCCAACAGTGTATCAAGGCATCCATTATGTCCGTGTCACATCCGTGTCAAGTCCGTGTCAAGTCCGTCCTAATCGTACGTATCCGTCTATATCCGGGTCTACCGGATTCATCGCTTTTCTT
>JBBPMK010000360.1:0-22756 GCA_038090295.1 Boletus semigastroideus | reverse complement strand
CAAGTCAGGATTGCCTCCTGGGAGTTTCCTTGATTGGAACTCAAGTCATGATGGCGATATTGGGTATTTAGATCCTGTATGGTTCCAAGAAGATGAAGGATATTCTTCCTGTTATATGGTGGGATCTAAGTTATCTCAACAAAAGGATAAGTGGATGGTTGATTCTGGATGTTCAGATCACCTAAGTCCTTTCCTTGATGACTTCTCATCTTTACAGGATTCCAAACGATTGTTAAAAGTTGCAGATGGTTCCATAGCTCCCATCTATGGACCAGGGACTGTATGTTTGCAACATCATAATGGGATATGCATGATTTCATTTGTCCTTACGGATGTCTGGTATGCTCCCCATATCAACCATCGATTACTTTCCATTGTCTCATTAACTGATAAGGGCTTTCGATGTGTTGTTGGAAAGAACACTCAGATTTGAGATAAAGCTGGTTCTTTGGTGATTACGGCATTGCCCCTGAACACCTCAGACAGGTTACATTGGTTTACCTCTTCCTTGGTAACACCTTCTATGGCCTGTTCCAGCCTGCAGGATTCAACTTATCATCTCTGGCATGCTTGTTTTGATCATACCTCACGTGCTGCATTGCAGCATGGCTCTCAGGTTCTTCAGGGTTGTTCTGATTTTTCCCTTCACAAGTCATCCTCTCGTCCATGTCCTGGTTGTGAGCTTGAAAAGGCGCATCAGTGTCCTTTCCCTGCCTCTGTCTCCAGGGGGAGTCGTCCTCTTTTCCTTGTTCATTCGGATTTGTGCAAGTTTCCTACTCGTTCTCGCTCTGGCAAACATTGGATGATGACCTTTTTGGATGATTTTAGTGGTCTTGGTTCCATTTCCTTTCTGGCTTGCAAGTCTGAGGTGGCTGCTGCCTTTATTGCTTGGGTTTCCTGGGTGGAATGCCAATCTGGTCAGCACCTTCTTTGTGTCTGTTTGGACCGAGGGGGAGAATATATGACTTCTGATCTTCAGGAGTTCTTATGTTCTCATGGCATTGAACATCAGAAGAGCGTTCCTCACTTGCCACAACAGAATGGAAGAGCTGAACATTTCAATCGCACTCTCTTAGAGAAAGCAGAAGCAATGCGACATGCTGCTTGTCTTCCACCCATCTTTTGGCAAGATGGGATTGAAACAGCTCTACACATTTATAATTGTCAACCTATGTGGCGATTACAATGGAAACCACCAATCACATTATGGGACGGAAAGAAACCTGATGTCTCCTATTTTAGAATCTTTGGATGCCAAGCCTATGTTTTCATACCAAAAGATCTTCAGGAAAACAAGTTAAGCCCAAAATCTGAGAGCATGACCTTCATTGGTTATGAAGCAGGCACCAAAGGATATCGCTTCTGGTCTCAGAAACGAAGGAGAGTTGTGATCTCATCTACAGCAACTTTTGATGAAACAGTTCTTCCACACTGTCCCAAAGAGACACAAAAAGACAAACTGCCTACTCAAAATCATATTCCTATGCATGACCAGGAAGATCCTAACAGTGATGATGACAATCATCCAGAATATCCAACCCCACAAGCTTCAAATCCTGATGTATTACCACAAAGGGATTATGAAGGTTCTCAACATTCTTCGAGGGAATCAACCCCAGTGCAACAGCACACGCCACTGCCTTGAAGACAAGAGCCTAGACCACAACCTAGAGCTTGTCCGCTCTTTCCTCAACCTCAACCACCACCTAGACAACATCATCATCATTCTCACCCTAGAGGAGATTTTGAACAAAGAATTCGTCCACAAAGGGACAGGAGACCTATGGTCAAACCTGATTCTGTTTATGGAAACAGAACTCCTTTGGAGATTGAAAGAGACATTCGATCTGAACGAGAATTTGTCCAAAACATATTAAATCCTCAGATGGATGAAACCCCTGATAATTTCCAGGAGGAGTAAAATGATGATCCAATGGATGGTGATGCATCTGCTACCTTTTCAAATGCCTACTTAGTCAAAATGCTTTCATATGCATTTGGGACACAGAACATTCCTGGACACTACAAGGACATCTTGAAGTTGTCATCTGATGAACAGGAACTGTGGAAAAAGGCTACAGATGAAGAAATTACATCTCTTGAGGAAAGAAATGTTTGGAAACTTGTGGATCTTCCAAAAGGTCGAAAACCTTTCAAGGGCCGATGGGTCTTTGCTATTAAAAGCGATGGCAGAAAGAAAGCTCGTTTCATCACTAAAGGATTCACTCAAATCCATGGAATAGATTTTGAAGACACCTTCTTTCTGGTTGCATGTTTTGAAATGGTCAGACTTCTTTTGGCTTTAGCTGCCATGAAAGACTGGAATATCGAGGCTCTTGATGTCAAAACGGCTTTTCTCTATGGCAAGCTAGAAGAAGAAATATATCTGGAACAACCTGAAGGTTATGTCAAACCAGGCCAGGAATCAAAAGTTTGTCGCCTTCGTAGGGCCATCTATGGACTTAAACAAGCTTCCTTGCAATGGAACAAGGAGCTTCACAAATCTCTTGTAGGATTAGGTTTCACCCATTCAAAGTCTGATCCAGGTGTCTATTTTCTTTTTTCAGGAGGAGAAGTTATCATTGTGGTTATCTATGTCAATGATGCACTCTTTATGGGATCAAACCCAAAACTCCTCAAAGGCAAAAAGAAATCTTTTATGAAGATATGGGAATGTCGAGATTTAGAATCTGCCACAGAGTATCTTGGAATGCGAATCACAAGGAAATGCAAAACTCAGACTCTAGTTCTTGACCAATGTGCTTATGCACAGAAAGTCATTGAATGTTTTGGCATGACAAATGCAAAACCAGCACAAACACCTCTTCTAGCTGGCTACAATCCTAATATCCTTACTACAACTTCCTCTCCTGAACTTCAAAGCAAATATCAATCTGTCATTGGTTCTTTGCTTTACATTATGCTTGGAACATGACCAGACCTGGCTTTCGCGGTGATCAAAATGTCACAGTTTTCTGCAAACCCCTCAGAGGATCATCTAAACTGTGCACTATACATTGTCAGATACTTGGCTAGTTTCAAGAATCTTGCATTGGTTTTTGATGATATCAAGGAATCTGGATTCCTTTCTTTCTCTGATGCAGACTGGGCAGCTGATCTAGAATCACGAAAATCAACCACTGGCTATGTGTTATTTCTTGCAAATGGTCCAGTATCTTGGGTCTCTAGAAGACAAAAGACAATTGCTTTATCAAGTACTGAAGCAGAATACATGGCCATGTCAGACTCTGCTCGACAGATATCTTGGGTTAAATCTAATGAACTATAAGCTCAGTCGAACGTAGTGAAATGACTGTATTATGTACCTAATGAACTATAAGCTAGGGTACATGTTAGCGAGGACTATAACAAGTGTAAGTGAATGCATACCTCAGTCGAACGTAGTGAAACGACTGAGGAATGCGTCGAACTAAACGAGGCAAAAGTAGAGACCGACGTGTGTGAGTAAATAACCAAAAAAGGTAAGCTAGTTATCTATGTACGAAATGTAGCGTATGTCAACAAAATCGCTTTTTTTGGAATTAGGTTTTTCTATTCCAAAGGTACCACTTTTTGTGGATAATCAAGGAGCAATATTTCTAGCAAGCAATCCTGCTCAGGAACATTGCACAAAGCACATAGATGTGCAACATCACTATATCTGTGAATGTGTTAATGAAGAGCAAAAGATTGAACTCTTCTATATTCCAACAAAAGAACAGCTTGCAGACATCTTTACCAAGAACCTTGCTCCAGATTGCTTTGAGTGTCTTCATTCTGGGATCAAGTTTGTTTCCCAATCATCTCCATGAGGAGGAGTGTTGAGAATCACATGATCAAGGTCTAGCCTTTCTTATCAAGAGCTTATCTCTTATCCATGGTCTAGACTCTTATCTGTGATGATGACATGTTGATGATGACTGCACATTAGTCATATCAGCCGGTGCTTACTGATACATCAGTCGGCTGCCAGGCACTTTAGTCATAGAGGATGACACATGTTCCATGAGGTTTCATGGAACATTTCTTTAGTGTATAGAGGGTACACAAGTACAAATACCTCTGAACACTATATAGTCTGGGACCTTCAGTCCCAGGAATACAACCCACTCTTGTCCTCTTACAATCATCTCCTGTTGAGCCTAGCTCCAGAAGTATTCTCTTCATCCTACTACCTCAAGTGTCTTATCCTCAACAGTATCATCTTGTGAGTATTCCCACAAGGCTGTGCTGGTGCTAGCGAGTCTCCACTCCATTATACATTCTCGTTAGCATATTCCTTGGATGGGTCATCCTGATCCAGTAGAATCTCGAAAGATGTTCGCAGCTGCTCCTCGCTGCAGTATAATAGTAAGATAGGCATGTGAGAATGATGGCTAGATCTGGATGGCTGAACTGAGTATTACGTGCTGGCACATCCTTCGCCCGATATGGAATTGCAAGCATTGTGGTTGGCATGCTATGTTTATTGTGTGTTCTTCTCCATGGTTGCACGTCAAGCCCATCTCCGCTCTGAAAAGACATACATAAGGATGTTGGAGGTCAAGAGACCATGGAGTAACAGTAGTCCACCCCAAAGATGGCTTTGGTTATAGCATTTGGCATAGTCCTCTACTCTCTTCACTATTTGGAGGACATTCTGATCTGATATGAAGCTGTGAATCACATCGTACAATTCTGGGGCAAGGTGCTTGAAGTTGAAACCAGAAAGCTGTCCAACCATCACGTCTTCTGTGACAGACAATATCATACTTTGTCCGATATCAAAAACCTGCACGATGTGAACGTATGGAAATGATCTGGGTGCATAGTATGCATATTGTATGGAACCCAGGGAATATGTCGAAATGGAATACACATGCTTCTTCACAAGCCATAGCACTCGTTGTGTGATTGTCACTCAATCGGGATAGCCATCCACATGTTGGTGGGATCTGAGGGCATAGGCCAACTGAAACCCAAAGTGAAGAATCTTGTCGCTCTCATCCAGAATATCTTGAACATGGGCGTGGATCCATTTCTGAAGGCTCTGTTAGAGATCCAGACCTATGTTACTGTAGATAATTATTTACTACTTTTTTCCTACATTTCCTTTTATGGACATCGCGTATACTCGACATGTCCGCTCGTTCACCTTTCCTCCTGTCTCATACCACTCAACTGAAGGTAAGCTATTATCCCACTTCTTACATTTATTCCTTACTTACCTAGTACAGTATTTACCCTCCGTCTAGCATCACATTCTTACAGGCTCAGCCACTTTGCGACGTCAGGATCTGTGTTGTTCTCAACATTGTGGCCAGCGTGGACAATCTCCATTTCGCTCAAGCTCTCGGAATAGATGTCCAACCACACTACCAGCAATGCTGTCTTTTGACAGCTGAGATTAAATAATCAGCCAAGTCAACTATCGCCACCATTATTTTTTGCACCGAATTCAGTTGCAGGGCACTCACGAGATCCTTGTAGATCCTCTGAGGTCCCGTTAGAGTGTCTGTAATGAGATTCCTTCCATGTAGTTGCTACTCTATGCTCATCAACTTCAGTGATATGACATGTTTGGGCTGGACAAGTAGAATTCCGTGCAGATGCATGAGTTTGTGTAAATCATTGATTTGAGGACTAATGACAATGTTGTTGTGATATTCAGGAGTGTGAGAAAAAGGATTATGGAATATAAGCCTGCCCAAACGAGAAACCAGCAATTCAAACATCTGGCTCATTAGCAGTCTTGGGACAACGACGTGCACAAGCTGTTTGCCGTCTGTGAGAGCAGCTGCAGCGATGGGGATGATTATGGAGGATTCCCTTCGCCCATGTTGACCTGCATGACAGTGTTTTGACCAGAATGTGGGGACATGATCTCCATTGTGGTTTCTGCCTGAGAACAACGAATAAGAAAGTCTCCTTGAATCTGATGACACGACAAGAGGGGCGTGAGCAGAGAAAGGCTCCGACACACTACAGACGCACCTGTATCAAGAGCCAGTCTGGGTGCTCTTCAGCACTCCACCCGTCACACCCATCATTCTCTAATTCCTTTGAAAGCTCTTCTTCATGGCCATCTAGAGCATATCGAAGCAATCTCCAGGCATGCTGGAGGTCCAACAGCAGCAACACCAATGATATCAAGCATTTTTTCCAGTGCAGAGGGATGATGATTGATGATGTGGATGTGAGGTACCACAAGAGTACATCTGCAGTAATCGGCAGCCAATAGCCAAGTTGATTGAATGCTTGTTCATATGGGTTGGTGGTTGGAGTGAGTGTCTTCCTCACAATATCCAAAGCATCCAGGTAAGCGACTCTGCACCATTCGAAATGCTTTTTGAGTGTCTCGACGGGACTCTCTCCTACCACTTTGTGAGTCATGCAAGACCCAACATATTTTGCGCTGGCATCAAAGCAAGCAAGATATTCTCATTGAAATGAGTTGGAAGAGTTGGAATAAAGAGATGAAAATAACTGGTTTAGTGGGAAGATTTTGTTTGACAGTGTTGTATAGCTATCATGAAGCAAAGCAACACGAGCTGGTAGTTGGGCTGGCGGAGTTCGGTTGCAAATCAGATGGTCGAGTGTAATATGTCCACCCACATTGATAAAATATTGCAGAGACAGGACCATGTCTGGAAGAACTGGAGGTCCTGATTCTGAGGAAGTGCTCCTGGTTGAATTGTCACCTTTATGAAAATCTCAGACTTCTGGAGAGGTAGGACCAGTAAGTACTTGAAGGAAATAAAGATGTAGTGCATTCCTGGGCATGCTTTG
This sequence comes from Boletus semigastroideus, assembly GCA_038090295.1. Lineage (NCBI taxonomy): Eukaryota > Fungi > Basidiomycota > Agaricomycetes > Boletales > Boletaceae > Boletus > Boletus semigastroideus. The sequence goes on along the minus strand of JBBPMK010000360.1, from coordinate 15,988 downwards.
CTGGTCCACTGGGATAGGAAGATTTCATGGTATCACGGATGTTCCAGTAATATCTCTGTTGAATTTCCTTGTATACATTGTCAACTCGAGGATCTTGAGTGGAAGTCTGGAGCCAGACATCCTGAAGTTTGCATTTCATGACTGACTAAAATCCAGCCAACTGCAGGAAACCAAGCACTGCATGAGTACTTGTTTTCTTCGTCAACGGATCAGGCCGATGGTAACTAGTATTGCCATGCAGATGTACAAGAAGTTGATGCTCATCAAACTGCCATTCCCCATCAAGCTGTCGAAATTTGAGTATAATTTAATTATCTTTCATTACTCAAATTCTAGATTGTGTTATCACATGATCTTTCGGACTAATGTCCCAGTTACACTATCACATTTAGTCATCTCTTGCTCATCTTTGATAAGAGCATTTTATGCTATTGGTAGATAAGAACATTCTTCTCATTGACTTATTACCTATGACTTGTTCTTATCTCCCTTCTATCCTTTTACAGTAAAGTGGTGCTATCCTGTAAACAGTACTTAAGGAGAGCTCCCTCACTTGCTCTCCTTATCCTGAATCTTACCCTCTTGATTCATTATCTGCTACACCTAGCACTCCCTCAAGCTCGCATCTACTAGCTCTCTATCTAGTGAGTATCTCCCACTAGACCATAACTATCCTCTCCAGTCACCACTCTTGTTGTGACTCCTACCATCCTCAGTGGTAGAGAAAGTGGAGTACCTTGGAACTTCGTTACAAGCAACCCAATTCTGTATCCATGATGTAGACATGATATAATGCTTTGTTGCTATCTCAATCAACTTGATGGTGTACACTAACAGCCTGGATGTCAATGTGAAGGTAATGATTTGCATGCATCTTTGGCCTGCCATTAGGGATGAGGAGATGTCTATGGATGAGTGCCTCCAGTACAAGGGTGCCTGCAATGTGTGCTTTCTGCCAAAGAACAAGAAGATCCCTTAAGCCAAGCAATGTCCCAACATATTGATTCTTGTTGTAAACCATGTGCTTGAAGTCATGGGACTCGAGTTCCCCCCTCTCATTGATGAAAAAGGACAAGTTGTAGCATGACAATGTGATAGACAATCATGGGACAAATGCAGACCCAGTACGAGATGCAGTGACTAGGAGATTCATTGACTGAATCTGGATGGATTTGCCATCTGAAGGCATATTGTACCAGATTGTTTGACCATCATCAAGACACTTGATAACGAAGTTCCAAGGTACTCTGCTTTCTCTACCACTGAGGATGGTAGGAGTCACAACAAGTGTGGTGACTGGAGAGGATGGTTAAGATCTAGTGGGAGTTACTCACTAGAGAGAAGACTAGTAGAAGCAAGCTTGAGAGAGTGCTTAAGAGTAGCAGATGATGAATCAAGGGTAAGATTCAGGATAAGGAGAGTGAGTGTAGGAGCTCTCCTTAAGTAGTGTTTACAGAACAGCACTGCTTTACTGTAAAAGGATAGAAGGAAGATAAGAACATGTCAAGTGAGTCATAAGTAATGAGTCAATGGGAAGAAGGTTCTTATCTACCAATAGTGTAAAAAGCTCTTATCAATGATGAGTAAGACCTGACTAAATGTGGTAGTGTAATCAGGACAATAGTCTGAAAGATCATGTGACAACACAATCTAGAATCTGAGTGATGAAAAAATAACTAAATAATACTCAGATTTTGACACTCCTCCTCACTAGAAACATTGTCATCATGAATAAAAAGAAAGAGTCAGATACTTTTGTCCATGCTCAAAGGCAATCTTTCCAAGGTTCTTGGTAAAGATATCTACAAACTGTGATTGGGAAGGAACATAGAAGAGTTCCACTTCACCAAATTCAACAACCTCCCGAATGTAATGTTCAGGGATGTGAACATGTTTAGTTTGTCCTTCTTGAGCAGGATTGGAAGCAAGAAAAATTGCACCCTGGTTATCAACACAGAGAGGGATTGTGGATAGATGGAAGGATATCTCTTCGAACAGATTGTGAATCCATTGGATCTGTTTGCAGCATTCTATCATTCCACAGTATTCTGCTTCAGTGGATGAGAGTCGAACTCTTTTCTGTCACTTGGAAAGCCAGGACATGATTTCATTCACAAGAAAGATGGAATAACCTGTAGTGGATCGAGATGTCTCGATATCACCAGCCCAATCAGTATCAGAGTATGCAATGAAGCCATTGTTGGGTCCATCCACAGTATAGGTCAAGCACACATCTTGAGTGTGTGCAAGATAGTGAACTATATAAAGTACCTTCTGCAAGTATTCCTCAGAGGGATTTGCAGAGAACTGCAACATCTTGATAACTGAGTAAGCGAGATCAGGTCATGTCCCAAGCATGATGTATAACAGTGATCCAATGACTGACTGATAGCGATTTTGGAGAGATGGATTTGACTGTCCTTTGTTGGGTGTGCCATTGTATCCAGAGGGAAGAGGTGTAGAGGCAGGTTTGCAGTTAGCAAGACCAAAACATTCAACTACTTTCATAGCATAAGAACATTGATTGAGCCTCAGAGTTCATTTGGAATGATCTCTGGTTATCCTCATTCCAAGATATTCTTTGGCTTCACCAAGATCTCTAGATTCCCAACAACTCATGAATAGCTTCTTGTGTTTAAGGATGAGGGTCTTGTTACTATCCATAAAAAGAGCATCATCAACATAAAAACAAGAATGATCAAGTATTCACCAATAAACTTGATATAAACCCCGGATCTGCAAAGATTCTTTTGAAACCAAGTTCAAGGAGGGATTTATGAAGCTGCTTATTCCATTGGAGGGCAGCTTGCTTTAAGTCATAGATAGCTTTGCGAAGTCGACAAACTTTCTTCTCCTGGCCTTTGTGAGTGAAATCCTCAGGTTGAACCAAGTAAATTTCTTTGTCTAGATTGCCAAATAGGAAAGCTGTTTTGACATTGAGAGCATGAAGCTCCTAGTCTTCCAATGCAGCGAGCACAAGGAGTAGATGGACAGTTTCAAACCTGGTAACAGGTGAAAAGGTTTCTTCATAGTCAATACCAAAGATTTGAGTAAAGCCTTTTGCAACAAAGTGAGCCTTCTTGTGGCCATCACTTTTAACTGCATAAACCCATCTCCCTTTGACAGGTTCATGACCTTTAGGAAGATCAACCAACTCCCAAACATTTTGGTCCAGAAGGGATTTGTATTCTTCATCCATCGCAGATTTCCATTCTTTCTGTTCTCTAGAAGAAAGTTGAAGAACATCCTTATATAGTTTTGGAATGTTCTTGGAGACAGCAGCTGAAAGAAGGGATCACATCCACTTATTGCTGTATAAGTCTCCCATGTCTTCATCCTCATTAGTAGGTCTTGGGTTTTGAACTGGTGTATTATCCATAGGTGACTCCTTTTGAATTTGATTTCTGCCAGCATGAATATCTCTCTCGATAGCAAGAGGAGGTCTATTTCCATAAGCATTGTCAGGGATGATCCTTGGTATAACATTCTGATTGGAACATCTCTTCTGTACAGAAGGTCTGATATTTGAGCATTGTTGAATGGTATTTCAATTCTGATGAGGTAAAGCTCTGAAATCAGGTAAAGGTACTCATGTCTGGCAAGGAGGTTGTTCTCATTTGATGCCTGGATTAGATGGAGATGGTGGAGAGGGAGAAGGAGATGAGGGAGGACAAGGTGGAGAGTATGGAGGACTCCAAGGAGGTGTATTTCCTGGAGTATAAGGCAATGGTGGTGGTGATCTAGATCTAGGATGAGATAGATGTTGAAGATCTGGTAAATGTTATGCACTCAAATGTAAACAATCTTTGCAGTGCATGCTCAAGCACTGGCAATGAAAGAATAGAGACAGGACGGGATAATCCTCACACTAGGCCTCAAAGCAAAGAGCTTGAATAACCAAGTGGATTAGACTGAGGGGCAATCACTCAGTCATCTGTCTACTTATACATGTATGAATAATGTTCAAGAGGAGCTTGAACTCTATTAAGAGATAAGAGCTGTAAACACCATTGGTTAAGATAAGAGGGCTGTGTGAAAAGGATGAGTCAGATCAGTTGTCATGGTGATGATGTTATAATGATGGTTGTCATGACAATGATGTCATCATGATGTTATAATCTGGACTTGGGTCACATGACCTGAAAAAGAAAGAGAAAAAGAAAGGTCATGTGTGGGGTTTGAACTCTCAACCTGTTACACTTGCCTAAGTGTAGCCCTAACTTGAGTGAGGCGAAGTAGTAGACTGAAGACGAGTGACAAGTGATGGGGATTGTCCGATGTTGGACTAAGGGTTTGCTATGACGTAGCTAGCAATAGGTTGACCTTGATGAGGAAGACGGCTTTCAACGCTTCGATGAGTCGTGCGGTAGTGAACACTGATAGACTTCTTGTAGAAGACTGGAGGACTGTTGAATGACTTGATGATGTTCAATGGACAAGAGTGCAAAGGTTCAGAGCAGCGACTCAAGAAGTACACTGGAGACTTGTAGAAGAAGATTGGTTATATTGGCAACGAGTACAATGGAGTACAAGCGAAGCAATGACAAGCAAGGAAGTAACAAGGGAGATATAGGGAGACCAAGCTAGGGAACTACTAATGACTAGTGAGGGTTTATATATGTAAAGCAAGGGCGCTGACTAAGTGGGGAGAATGCAGCTGAGTGTGAAGGGTGAAACAGGAGTCAAAGATAATAAACATGAGGTAACCTCATGTGGGAGAGATCAAGGGTGGAAGAAGATCAATGGGATCGATCATGAGTCAAAGAAGCAAGGCACGGGAAATAGAAGTGAGACATGTGGTATGCACATGCATCAAGGGTTTGAGAAGTGAGGCATGCAGCTAGTGCATGGATCAGAAGAAGGGGAAGCATAAACATGTGGCAAGCACATGGATTAAGATGGAATCAGGGAATGCGGCTAGCACATGGGACAAGGTGGTGTGAGTGCCATGAGGTAGGCAATGCAGAGGGCGAGAATAAGTGTGGAGATTGCAAGGTGGGCGAGGTCATAGAGATCAGGGAGGAGAGGAAGAACGAAGGGAATGAGTTCTCTAAGAAAAAGGTGGTGCTGATCAAGCAATTGTAACACAACCTAAGTAGGATAAGGAAAGTGTAGCAAAGTGTAGAGAAAGAGGGTGAGTTCGTAATAGTAAATGGATGATGACATTAGAGGGTTCTGGATTCCTCTTATCTGGTGTCGAATCATTAGGTAGGTTGCTTGCAGTGTCTTCTGGTATTAAGGCAGGTTCATTGGCAAGCTTTCTGGAATAGGATAGGAACTGATTCTCATCAAAAGTAGCATGGGTGAGATGAATTGACAATGTCTGGCTTGTGACCAGAATCTCCAACCTTTAATATTGACTTCATAACTGATAAAGGTCATTTCTTCTGCTTTGGCTGAGAGCTTGTCTTTCCTCATTTCAGGAGGAATAAAGACAAAAGCAGCACAACCGAATACTCGAAAGTATGACAAGTCTGGCTTGTCTCCATTGAAGGACTCAATGGGAGTTTTCCATTGATAACAATGAAGAGGTTGTCTATTGTAAATGTGAAGAGAGATCTCCACAGCATCTTGCCAGAAGATACAAGGTAAGCAAGCTTGATGTCAGATTGCCTCAGCTTTTTCCATGATGGTGCAATTGAATCTCTCTGCTCGTCCATTCTGTTGTGGAGTATGAGGAACAGAGGTCTGGTGAGTGATACCTCTAGAGAAGAAGAACAATTGAATGTCCTTCCCCATGAATTCCCCCCCACAATCTGAATGTATAGAGGTAACTCGAGAACCAGATTGATTCTCAAGCCAAGAGATTTGCTGTTTGAGAGCAACAATAGTACCAGACTTCTCCCAAAGAAATGAGAGAAGGGCAAAGCTGGAGTAGTCATCAACAATAGTGAGGATGTATCTGCATCGAGAGCAAGATTCAACAGGAAAGGGTCCATAAGATCGGTGTGAAGAAGGACAAGAGGGCAAGAAGCTTGCTTGATTGAAGGACCGAAGCTGCAATCTGCCATCTTTCCTTCAGAGCAGCCTTTGCAAGGAGGAAGAGAAGTTGGGGGAACAATGTCAGGACAGCCAGAGGCATGTCTAGATAAGTGTCTCAATGCATTAGTTGAACAATGACCAAGACATTGGTGCCATAAATGATATGAATCTGGTGAAGAGAACAAAGTAATCTTCCCTGGAGTAATCAAGGTAGACTGAAACCAGTGAAGATTATTATCTGAAAATGAGGCAGAGGCCTGGATGACCAGATGTCTTCATGTGTTCCAGATACAGGTTTCTTTGCCATGAATCTCACATCTGTATCCTTGGAAAGACAGAGTGGGGACAGACAAAAGTCTATGTGCAGCTTGTGGGGCATACCAAACACGTTCAAGAACCAAAGGTTGTAGGCCAGAGGGATGTATGATCACCTTACCTGGACCATGCATAGAAACAGTAGAGCCATCCACAATGGAAGCCTCTTTGGTCCCAGAGTCTAGATGAGCAAAGTCATCTAAATAAGAAGTGATATGGTCAGTACAACCAATATCAATCATCCAAAAAGAACGTGTAGATGTCTTAGGTTGTCCAACAGTATACCAGCCAGCAGCATCATTATCATTGGAGGTGCTAGGGATGGTCTCTTTCCGGGTTATTCCTTGAATGCCACAAGAAAGGCTAGCAAAGGTTACAGGATTATAATCATCAAGGTAAGATCTCGATGTCTCTGGGAAAGAAAGGTCTCTGGCCTTACAACCAGGCACAGAAGGACCTGCAACTTAACCTCCAACAACAAAGGTATTCTTCTTCTTCTTGGAAGTCCTACTCAAAGTAGTGGAACTCTCCCCAGGTTTAGAAGAGTCCACATTCTCGAAAGTACTGATGAGCAGGATCTGGAGTAATATCATCCATTTCATCGGCAGGTTCATCCCATCGTTCTGCAATGGGCTCAAAATCAGGAAGTGTATCTTCCTCGATCTCCATCAGTTCTCTATAATGGATTAATAGTTCAAAGTCTTCTTCATCTAGGCCATACTCAGGATCAGGTTCAGTGGTAAGACAATTTACCATAGAAGCTTGAGGAGCATCAGCTCTACCTTTTCCTTTATTCAAGGTATGCTTCTTGTACCAGTCTCTCTTTCCTTGATTCAATTGTCTCTTCTGTCTCCCAGGTTGGGATCCAGAGGGTTGATCTGAAAACTAAGGTGAAGGAGCCTGTCTTTGGTTCATTCTTCCATCTATTGTTGGATAGAGGGTCAGAGTGAATCACATTGATTTTATTGGTGGAAGAGGGTGGTTCAGTGTGAACATTCGAAATGCAAGAGGAAAGGGGGCGAATCCTAGAGTTGTGAATATCTACTTTGCAAAGAATGGCCTGTTGAATGTTTTGAACTGTGAAGTTTTCCTGTTGTGTTGTATGAATGAGGGTGGAATGGAGAGAGTTGAAGTCATCTGGGAGTTGTGCAAGAAGGAACATTGCCTTGAGATGTTCAGGGAGTGCGAGTCCTGCATTAAAGCAGTTCTGATAATGATTGATAATTGTAGAGATGTCTTCAGAGGCATAATGAGGACGGATTCTTGGATGAAAGACTTTATTTAGAAAGTGGAACTGCCCAGTGATTCCTCGAGCTGAAAAGCATTGTTCTAATTGTTCCCAGAAGCAATGAATCTTGAACCAATAATGGGTAGTGGTCACCTGAGCAGTTGCTGGTCCAGTGATGACTTGATATTCAGCCCAAATAATGGGAGCAAGGACAGCAAGCTCATTATTGACAGTGGTGACCATGATTTCAAAAAGACGAGAATCTGCAGCCTTCCAGAGATCTGCATCTGCTGCCAGTTGGCTGGTAGTGACTGTTCCATCAAGATAGATCTCTCCTCCAACAAGACTAAAGTTGAAGCGAGTCCTAGCAGCCCAAACAGCATAGTTAGCTTGTCCTGTGAGAACAGGAGTCTTGAAGAGGATGCTGGAGTCGATTTTGAGATCTGTGATTGTAGGAATGGTTGTCATATCTATTGGAACATTCAGTGTTCAGATCGAGAAGAAATGATACCTTCATCAGGTAGAACATCATTTGAATTGATCAGAGCATCCATAAAGTTCACAAGTATAAAGCGATTGATACAACCGGTTACATGCACAAATGCCTCCTGTTATTCTCTCCAGAAATGGCAGCCCCTCTACAAGGTGGATGACCATCAAATCTCCCAAGAATAGCATTAATGTAGAGCTGTCTCTCCTCATCAGAGGAGGAATGCTTAATCCTCTTATGTGCCCATTGAATGGGATGTGTAAGGGGATCTTCCTTCCACTTCTGTCTCTGGTATGCATCAAAGCAATGATTCCAGAGCTTCTGTGGAGGAGTGGGAGAAGACTCTACAGGATTGATTGTAGGAAGGAAATCTGGAATGAGAATATCAGGATAAAGAGAATCCCAAAGGAGTTCATGGACATCATGAAAGTGGTAAGAGTCACCAGGAAGAGACACAGAGAGAGGAGGAAAGTGGTCACGACGAAGAACTTTATAGCCTTGGAAATGAACAGAAGCTGGTGGGATGGATAAATAGGTTTGGGAAGGAAAAGCCCAACCAGCACCAGAGTACATTGAGAATAGGGTCTCGTTCTGAATGGTGGGGGAGCAAGAAAGAATAGACTGATCTGTGGTGGTAGTCTCAGCTGTAAATACCTCAAAAGGTGTTACAATCCAGCGAGATTTTGACCCAAGGACCAGCTATGGTTTGTCTAAGGAAGGGGACTATCCTTCCTTGGTGGACTATCTTCTGGCGAAGATTCTTCGGTGGCATAGGAAGGGGGTCCTGGAAGACTGCTTCCCTCATGGTGTGATTTGATCCTGGAATGAGAAAGATCAAGGTCTCTGATTTTGTTCATAGCACGTTCTCGAATGTGCTGAAGTTCATTGGTGGTAAATCTAGATTCAAGTTCTGGTGTTGGGACTTTGAGAGGTTGGCCATTGAGTGGATTGTGTGGTGGTGCATATGGAGGTGGGACAGAAGAAGGAGATTGAGATGGTTCATTGTCAGGAGTTATGAATCCCTCAGGTCAGGTTTCAGAGGCTTCCTCTTCATTAGAGAAATGGATGTAATGACCTAGAGTGGTCACTTCAACTTGAGCAGGTGACGAAAGAGTGAAGGGAGAATCTGGAATGATCAGGGAAGGGATAGAAGCTTGAGATGAAGAGGGAGAAGGAGTATATGAATGACAACGAGGTCTATGACTTGGAGGAAAGTGAAGATGATCTTGATAGATGGGAAGGTGAGGTTCTCCTGTAAAAGTGTCCTAAGAAGGGTCTCAGAAAATTCCATTGCAGAGTTGTCCTTCTTCTAAGTGTCTGTGACAGAGAGGACAAGGGATATGAAAGGGATCTGCATGATGGTTGTGGTGAGTAAGGCAATTAGAGTTGAAGGAACAAGAACCGTTCCCAAAAGCAGGTAGTGGAGAATGGGAAGGAGCAGGGAAGTAGGATGCTTGTGAAGGGGGTGTCTCTGAGTGAACTCGGGTCGCAGTGGATCAATTTGATAATGGTCTCTCCAATGAAGGTGGAGGAGGGTCAACATGAACCTGTGGTTGAATTGGTCTGCAAGAAATGACCAATTGCAACAACAAAAGTTCATGATCAGTATGGTGACCCATGAAGAGGATAAATGAACCATGATTGACTTGAATGAAGATGTCTCCAAGAGTATGAACAAAGAAATAAAAAATCCCAAGAGCATAGGTGGGATTATTGGTAACAACAATGGTCAGGGCATGACCAAGCATAAGAAAGGCAGTGGCAAAACCTGCAGCAATTCTAATCTCCATGACACAAATCTGGTAGGTGACAAAGGGAGTGGTGCACAAGTAAAGAGTCAGGCAACCAGATAGGCAGGGCTCATAACCTAATGAAATTCCAAGGTACTCCGCTTTCTCTACCACTGAGGATGGTAGGAGTCACAACAAGTGTGGTGACTGGAGAGGACAGTTAAGATCTAGTGGGAGTTACTCACTAGAGAGAAGACTAGTAAAAGCAAGCTTGAGAGAGTGCTTAAGAGTAGCAGATGATGAATCAAGGATAAGATTTAGGATAAGGAGAGTGAGTGTAGGAGCTCTCCTTAAGTAGTGTTTACAGAACAGCACCACTTTACTGTAAACGGATAGAAGGAAGATAAGAACATGTCAAGTGAGTCATAAATAATGAGTCAATGGGAAGAAGGTTCTTATCTACCAATAGCGTAAAAAGCTCTTATCAATGATGAGCAAGACCTGACTAAATGTGATAGTGTAATTGGGACAATAGTCCGAAAGATCATGTGACAACACAATCTAGAATCTGAGTGATGAAAAGATAACTAAATAATACTCAGATTTCGACACTTGAAACACTTGGAAGCCATTTTCCAGGTTGGGCTGCAGACATCAACAAGGCTTTCATTGCCCCTGTACATGTAATATTCTCCCAACGTGCAATTGATCCTCCAGTTCCCAGAGGATGTATCCCAAAGGTGATCAAATGGGAGTATCTCGATGATCTTCTCAGACAGATGTAGCCAATGAGCATGTCCCTCAACAAGTACTGGTGGAAGGTCTTCCCAAAGTTTGCTTGAAGGCATAAGTACAAGCATCTCATTTGTGTTGTCAGGTTGAAGTTGCACTCAGATGTCCAAATGGCCATTTTGCAGTGAAAAGTGTACCTAGAGGTGTTCATGCCATGACTCTGTCACATTGTGCCATAAATTGGATCACTTACTCTGCAACTAGACATAATTGGAATGGTCACAAAGTCTATTCTGGGGAGATGGGATGGGATAACATAGAATTCTTGCTGTAAAGAGAAATTAGTATCCTTCACTGACATTGTAAACTGTAACATTATACATGCACATCTTGAAATAATTGCTGGAATTCTGGAGAGTCCACTATCTCACTGGGGAAACAGCCCAATGGTTGACCAGCCAACTGAAGCTGCCCATTGAGCAGGTTGATGTGAACCATCTGTTTGCCCTGGTCTGAACATGTAGTAATTCAACAATTGTTTGGATTCTAGAGCTGGTCCCATTTTTGTGGATCAGGCCAGTAGGCAATGAAAATCTTTGCAGCTGCAAGGTCAACACCACAGTCTGATGGATCTATGAGGATTATGTCTCTCAACACCACCTCAATGATGGAAAAGAGTTCACAATCTCTAAAAATGAGTGGCTTTGAATATTGATTACTATTGTCTGAAGAATTGAAATATGAAATATGCCACAAAATATGAGAAATCAGATGTACTTTGTATTGCAAGTGGTGCATATACTGTTATGAACCATGCCCTCTTAGCCTAATCATTTCCTACACTTTCAACTCTTTGGTTCGAACCCAACACATGACCTTTCTTTTCCCTTTTTTTTTCAGGTCACGTGACTCCACAGCCACCAATGATGTCATTAGTCCAGACCATGACCTCATCAGTCTAGACCCTTATCAATGACATCATTATTCTAGGCTCTTATCTTTCTATTCTTAGCTCATGACATCATCACGACATCATCATGACATCATCATGACTGTGCATGACATCATACCCTGTACCTTGTACCTGTGACGTCAGACCCTACAAACAATAGCCAATAGCAGTAGTACCTCTTATCCCTGACGTCATACCCTAAACCCATAACCAGTAGCATTAGTCGCTCTTATCTCTTTATAGAGTTCGAGCTCAGTTTCAACCTTAATCGTACATGTATAAGTAGTCAGTAGTCGACTGAGGATTGCCCCTCAGTCTAATCCACTTTGGTTATTCAGTCACCTTGACTTGAGGCCTTCATGTGAGGATCCATCTCGCTTCCTACCTCCTTTATTTTCAACTTGCCAGTGACTGAGCGTACACTGCAAAGGGAAATCGTTCTGAGTGTACAACACTTGGATTAGACTACCTAGTGCTCTCCCGGACCACAGGGATAAGTGGGGCCTGCCGGAGCTTTCCGTGACTTTTGCTTTCATTGTCCCCCGACGCCTATTAGGGGAGCAGACTTGTGATCTGCAGATTAGAACACTGTTACCTTAGTAGCACACTTCGAAGTTTCTCCCCTTGGAGATTTTTACCACACAGTCATCAAGACTGATAAGCGTTGAGCCAAGCCACATTAGGGGCTGGAAGGCTTAGTCGAACACTGGTATTCCACGGGTGACCGTGAGGTAGCGCATCAGTACTAGCCTTAGTACCTTTACTCGTCATAGTAGAAGAAGTTACCCAGGTTATTGGGGTAATTCTTGTGGGCCATAAACCCAGAGTTTTTGTTTAGCGCTTGCCGCTGAGAGAATTAGTTTGCTGCTGGAGAATTAGTTTTTCCAGAATCCTTCCTCTCCCCTTCATGTTTAATAAACTGGAGCTTACCCTGAGCCTCCCTACTTCCATTCTCCTTCCTATCACACTCACCATCATCCTCTACTTTACCTACCGTTTCTACGCACACATTATCAGAGAAGGCGGACTTTGGTTTGAAGTCAAAAGACAGGATCCATTTCTTGGGGCAGACAATCCCCCAGAAACCATCTGGACATTCCAAGTCCAAAAAGCAGAAGTAGACATACCTGGTAATAACAATACCTGGCAAATGAGAAGTAGAAGGATAGAAAGGTTCTATCAATGCACCATCGTACACATTAAAAAGGAGGAATCCCCAACAGTACCTTCTTTACATCTTCGCCTAGTCAAAAGGGAAGAAAGGACCCCTGAACTTGAGTGGTTCAGAGAAAATACAGCTGACATCGAAAATCACCCCCTCGCTGACCTCACTCCTCCTCCCAATCCTATACGAGAAGCTTGGCTAGCCGAAGGACATAGATATCGGCGACAAAGGAAGTTCTATCAAAAGAACTTAAACAAGGTCCGAAAAGAAGACGGTTCTGGTTATCTAAGAAATATAAAAAATCAGAAAAAATTTCCTTTCTTGTAGAAAACTGGCTCTTCTTTCCATCTCCGCTTATACCATTTTCCTTGTCATTGCTTTTGTTTCACTCCGCATTCGTCACATTCGTAGGGAACTCCAAGAAATCGAGGAGATCTGCAGAGAACTCAAACGTATACAGTTCGAAATACGATCTAGATTACCGGTAGTAGAAGAAGAGTAATTCAAACTCTTTTCTAAATCATATGAGTAGTAGCGACGACAAACTTCCACCACCCAGATTTGGAACTCCGCCTACACCAAAGACCCCAGCCTTCCCATTCCCATATCCACAGTATCCCCTGATCCCACCACCTCCACCAATGTCTTCAAACGATGATCTTGCAGCTCAGTTAGCTAAGCTGTTAGAAGCACAAAGCAAAAAGAAGGATGACGTTACCAAGAAAATCCTTGACCCAGGATTGTCAAAAGGAGACAAAAAGAAGTTCTGATCATGGTGGTTGAACCTTACTTTATGGTTGAACGAACAAAAATGGAAAAACGATAAACTCTGCGCCATTGCCATCTTATTACGTTTTAAAGAAAAATCTGATGGCTTCGCATTCATCACACTGTGAAAATACATAGATCTAGCAGATTCATACACCAATGAGAAAGACACATTACCAATCAGTGATGTGGCATGGCCAAATCTGAAAGATCTAACCAAGGAGATCTTAGAATATTTCCAAATCAACGTTCTCGCCCATGAAGCCTTGAAGGCAATACAAGCTCACAAGCAGACAAATGGACAGTCAATAATGGACTTTATCCAAAAGTTCAAGATCTTGCGAATCGATTCTGAGATTGAACCATTCTATGCGAAAGAGCTGTTAAAGCAAAACATCAGTCGACAAATCTACTACCAAGCATACCTACAATGTCAGGTAGACGACTTAGATGTAGACCAGTTGATGGAAGAGTACATCAAATTAGGAAAGATGTATAAACATATGAATATTGAAAGACCTACATCGGAAAGGGTACAACAAAAGAAAACGAACCCTTACCAATGTCGATACTTCTATCCATCACCTAATGGTCCACCACCACAAAGGTTCACTGACACAGGTACACAACCAGGAAGAGGAGTGCCCATGGACACAACAGAGAGACCCAGTATGACGTCGAAAGAATGACCCCCGATTGTCTGCTGGAATTGTAACAAAACGGGACATATTAGACGCCAATGTCCTAGTCCTAGGCAACAACAATCCAGAGAAATGTTCTTTGACAAGCACACCAACTCTTGATATAATACCAAAACCCCTTCCAATCCCTCTCTTTCTCCTTCACAGATACAGATTGCTGATGAAGAAAAAGATGTGAAAATAGCTGCGATGCAGGATAAAATAGATGTATTGGAAAAGGCAGCAAAGGCTTTAAATTAATGTTGCTCAGAAATAAGGGGAAAACTTCTGAGCGCTTTCCTATTTCAGAATCGGTTCGGTCTCTTACCACAAATGGTTGTATAACAGGTAGTCAGTCTCATACTCATGTAATTAAGTCTTCTTCTGAAGGGAGTCCCTTGAAGGGCTTGGCGCCAGAAGTAAAACATAGCATGCTTAATTCCCTTTCTGTTTGTATAGAAAAAATATGTAATACTCGATCAAAAGTTCTGCCAGTATTTCCCCATCAGTCAAAAGAAACATGCATGGAAGTAGAAGTTGACACAAGAATTTCTATTAAAGGAAAATGGTAACCATACCAAACCACTGCATTATTGGATAGCGGCTGCTGCGACACATTCATAGATCAAGCAGTAGTCAAAGAACTCAAAATGGAAACCACGCCATTACGAGATCCAAGATATACAAGAAATGCAGATGGTACTCAAGGAATTGGAATGGTAACGCATACAGTAACACTCGTCATCAGTATTCAAGGGCATTCAGAAGTAGTCGAAGCATACGTATCAGTTCTAGGAACACACACAATGCTCATTGGATATGATTGGTTATTATGACACAATCTGAGCATAGATTGGGTCAGAAAAACCATCACAAACTGGAACTGCACTGATGATTGTCACAAGCTTCGACAACACACAAGAACAAAAAACCTTCCAAGTCCTTGAAGACAAAGAAGAAGTCAAGAAGCAAGTACCGGAATGTTATCACAAACCCATAGATGTCTTCTCTCAAAGTGCAGCATCGCAAATGCCCCTAAGAAAACCATGGGATCATGCAATTGAGTTAAAAGAAGACTTTGTACCAAAGAAAGGAAGGATCATTCCAATGAGCGACGAAGAAATGAAGGTGGTTAGAGATTTTGTAGATGGTGAATTAAAGAAAGGTTACATTCAACCATCAAAATCCCCCCAGACCTCTCCGGTATTCTTTATTCCCAAAAAGGATGGAGGACGACGATTAGTAATGGATTACCGATACCTAAATGAAGGCACAATCAAAAATGCCTATCCATTACCCCTCATCTCCGATTTGGTTGAGCGATTAAAGAATGCGGATATGTTTATGACATTAGATCTCAGATGGGGTTACAATAACATCCAAATCAAAGAAGGTGACGAATGGAAAGCCACCTTTGTTGTGCACTCAAATATAAACAGTCGTTTGCAGCACACGCTCAAGCACTGGTGAAGTAAGAATAGAGACGAGACTAGATAATCCTCACACTAGGCCTCAAAGCAGAGAGCTTGAATAACCAAGTGGATTAGACTGGGGGGCAATCACCCAGTCGTTCTACTACTTATACATGTATGGGATAAGGTTAAAGCGGAGTTACAATAGTATGAGTCAGATCAGTTGTTAGGGCGTAAGATGGTAGTAATGGTAACTGACGGTTCCTATGACGAATGATGGTTGACATGGTAAAAGATGGTTGCCATGGCAATGATGTCATTATGAAGTCATGGTCTGGACTCATGTCACGTGACCGTGGAAAAGAGAAGAAAAGGAAAGAAAAAGAAAGGTCATGTGTGGGGTTCGAACCGTCAACCGAACTAGGATAAGGAAAGTGTACGAAAGTGTAGGGAAAGTAAGGTAGGTTCATAACAGCCTTTGTTACACCAATCGGAGCATACGAACCCTCAGTAATGTACTTCGGAAAAGCAAAT